>MU827310.1:0-51872 GCA_029204205.1 Desmophyllum pertusum | reverse complement strand
TACGTAAAATTTTCGGGAGGAAACACTTTCGGAGTGTGGGAAACACAACAAACCGAAGGCCTTGGAAGCCTCTGTGTCAATCAAAGCATGGTTTGCCAATGGAAACGTCAATGTCATGTGGAAAACTTGTCACATCATAATTTTTTCCAGATAAATCTTCAGGAAAAGGTCATTAAAATTTGGTTGGCTGTATTGCTTAAACCTGTTTTAAAGATTTATAAACGTTCACTTTCTGCCCCCCCCACCCCCCCCTCCCCCCCCCCCTCCCCCCCCCCCCCCCCTCCCAGGCTAAATAGTGTTACGCGAACATCTTGAGGTTACCTTGGAAGTTATTGAATACTACAATTGACTAGCTTACTTGACGAAGACAATTACAAAGGATAGAAAATTTCATGGTTCGAACCAAACGTTTGAACATTTATTTTATTGCAGAAAAAGAAAAAAGAAGGACAAAAGATAGTGAAAATTAAAGCGAACAAAGTTGGCAAAGTCCATCGTCGCCCGTTTTAGGATCAGAAATTTAACCGGATCCGTGTAAAAGCTCGCCTCAGTTCTAAACTCTAGACTATCTAGCTCTTATTTTTGAGCATACAAAGGCGGCGTTTACTTTAGGGGTAAAATAGAAAATAACACCAAGTATTTTATCAAATTTATTTAATTTTAATTTGGATTCGCGCTTCAGCTGAGAAGAAAGTTTCACGTGAGAAAACTCGCGATACAAATCCGATCCTGTCGTTATCAGGTATCTGGTTTCAAAGCCTAAACGTCAATTAACAATAACAATCAGATGCTATTTCACGTCGCAGTTGCAGTACAAAAGAAAGTTGTGTACACCTTTATATAAATGTAAAGTACCTTGAACCACCGAAACGTTCAAAACGGTGATAGCGGCTTACGAACAAGAGAAGGAAGTAGCATCCATGACGAAAAGCCTGTTGAAAATAAAGAAAGAAATTCAAAAAGTCGGAAGAAACAATCACTTTATATCTACTACTCCATGGTGGTTCATGATTTTAACAACATTGCCTGGTTCGATAATTCGTCTCTCTAAACAAAATAAAACGGCCCAGTTTGCAAGCTTTTTTAAACATCTCGGAAAACTATTCAGTAAACTATTCCGTACAGTGTTTTAACCACCATTGTTTCGCGAGTAGTGGTAGAGCTTGCGTTCAGTCCAGAGGTAACTAGACCCTTTAGCTTAATTCCAGATAGTTTTCAAGTTGCCCATTTCAGATCATGGACGTTCTCTATCTGGGTAGACCGGATCTAAATAAAAAACTCAGGCGAATTTGTTTCTAGAATACATTATAGGAGAACTTAAATGGTCATAGCTATCTTAGGCCTTTATGAAAACTAGCAACCGTCCTATCACCCACATGATGTGTTTTGGATTTAACTCGTTCTTCAGCGTCGATCGGTAAAATATCAAATTGGAATTCAAATTTTATGAGCATATGCATAATACGGCCCGGGGTTTCCTCATTACAGCAATGACAAAAAAGTAAGGCATTAAAAGTCAAACCAGTGTAAAGAGGAGTAAACTGTTCTTACCATTGTTTCAACGAGAGGCAACAGAAAGTTCTGATCTGCTTACAGATTTCCTTTCTTTGTAAATCACCGTTCCTATAAATGTTGTCTCACTTGTGCGGGACCTTGGCGAGTCCCTTTTTATACTGTGGCAATACTTCCTTGATCGATGCGCGTGCACATAGTAAGAGTTTGTGTACGTGTGGTGATATATAAGTATACCGTCCTGCTTTCTCTTGAGTAGGTTCAAAGGTGACACGAAAGGAATATAGGAAGTTATAATTTGATCAATCGCTCAGAATTGCTTCTATTTGCCATTCGCTCTCACTTTCAGTCACCGTACAACAAGTAAGCGTTTATTCGATTATGAATGGTTTTCCTGAAAGTGGTGTGTGGTCCTTGGTTCTCATTTTCTTTCGCGTTTATGGAAGATAAAAAAGAAACTTGAAACGCATTTTGTAGTCGATATCCAACTCATCATCCCCTCTATCTATGTCCTTTGTTGCTGAAGGAGTGTAGTAGTAGTAGAAACAACAAATAAAGCGCTAGATTAAAAGATATCAAAATATATTTTGAAGTCTTGCTGAAAACGAACAATTGCTGTCACGTTATCTTCCTTGTGCAAGAGTGCGAAGTTTGTACCGTTATAACTTCGAGAATATTGAATCAAAAATTCGGTTCTTTCCAGTTGTGATAGTTGACATAGTTCATTGGGTACTGTGGCCATCGCAATATATCTCTCGCCCATCGCAACACATGATTAATGTAAACCAGCTTACAAAATATGGAAGGCGCATCTTTTTGACCCTCCCAAGTGCCATTTTCAAAAAGTTATAACTTTCTATATATACATTGAAATACAACACAACTACACACTCGAGCAAACTACTAAGTGTAATACCCATCGCAAATTGTGGGATTCCCATCGCAACAGCAATGAACGATTTATCAACACAAAACACCTTTGCTCTGGTCGCAAATTATCTACTTCCGGTTCTTCTCTCTGGGTACCGAGTTTGTGCTTTTTAAAGCACAAATAATAATTAAAATAATTTTGGACTCCGTGTAAATATCAAAGTGAAAGAAACATAACCGTAAGTAACATAATCTCTAATTTCAGTGCCCGTCGCACTGTAAGGGGGTAATTTTATAACGAAAATAACGACTGTGGACTCCAAAAGGTGGTCGTTAGTTATAATAACGGGGTGGTCATAATCTCTCCAATCGCAAGTAAATAACATAATCGCTTCGCTCGCAAATTTTCTTCAGGAGCCTCATCTCAGGCTACAAATGAAATAGATAAATAGTTAATAAAATTAAATAAGGGTTTGTATAAGAATGTACTGAAAATGGACTCAGCTAGAAGATTTGTCAGTAAATAAACTAATATGCCTTGGATTAACACTTATTGGAAGATGTGATTTAATCATCTTAGGAGCTAAGTAAGACATTTCTGGTGGGAAAATCTTTTGATTTTTCTAGCTCCTTGAATACATGCATGCATGCATATTCAATATTTAAGAAATAGAAAATGGCGCCTCATGTCTAATGTACAGTGGAAACCCCGTTAATACGTCCACCGTAACGCCATGAAAATTTGGTCGTATTAACGGGGTGGTCGTATTAACGGAGTAGGGTCAAATTATAGTGCTACACCCTATGGCAACTATACCTTTAATTCCGCTATAAATGAACACGCTAATCACTAGCAACTTTGCCGCACAACATTGGCTAAAATGTGTTTACTTATTGTTTGTCAGATTGTGTCAGTTTTCATTCAGCAGTCTCACCAGGCATTTTGACTGGACTTGATTATATAGTGCGACGCGCCTTACCGTAGCCACCCAACAAACTTTTTACAAGTGTCCTCTGCGTAACATTATACCTTTTAGCTACTTTTTGATGATAAATACGATGTGATAAGTTTCCATTTGATCGTGTTCAACTTTGCAAGGAGGGCATGTCCGTCAAACAAATTATAATATTACGAGAGGACAGAGAGAGTTTGTTGGGTGGCTACGGTAAGGCCCGTCGCACTGTAAGGGGGTAATTTTATAACGAAAATAACGACTGTGGACTCCAAAAGGTGGTCGTTAGTTATAATAACGGGGTGGTCATATGGCGGGGTTCCACTGTAACAAGAAGCAGCCATTATCTATTTCTTTTATAAAACAAAGCCAGCAATATGCAATGATACATCATAACCCTGTTTGCATAGCCTGATGCAAAATGACCACTAAATCAGAGTGCGCATTACATGTATATGACCAAACCTTTTTTTTAAATTTTCATTCAAACCCTTAAAATGTATCAATATTGATGTAATAGTGCTCACAGCATGAGCTTGGGATGCCTGTGGATAATATCACCATGTTTTTCATATTTTTTTTTTCTATTTATATAGAGGGAATAAAGAAATGTGTCGAGCACACTGAGGAAAGTGAACGAGTGCAGAGCCCTGACCCGAAAATCCAAACACTTCGAAACCGAGAGAATAGTACACAAGGAAAGCATGGACCTCATAAAGACATGTACAGCAACTCAGCAGTTACACCTGGTAGATAAGAATCTTAGCAAAGGAGCAAGTGGATCTGACCAGGTGGACAGTCCAAGAGTACCGCTTGACAATAGTTCAAGTAAAGATCAACTGACACATACTCGACTGTCAGTCAATGTCAAGGGACATGTCTTATGCTGTTACCAGGAATATCTGCTTGAAATTGAATGTAATAGATGACATGCTTTATAAAGATTTCCGTATGCTCGGAGAAAAAATGGGCTTTGATAAAGACGTGACGCGCAATTTGAAACAGAAGAATAATCCTACAGATGAACTTCTTCAAATGTGGTCTGTGAAGCCTGAAGCAACTGTACAGAATCTCATTGCATTATTGAAGGACAATGAGCTGCAGCGGATGGATGTTGCAAAGATTCTTGAGGATTGGGTGGAAAGGAAGGGTTCAACATGAGCTGGAACTTACAGGGTTCCTAAAGTTCCAGTAACTGAGTAGATAGATATCTGTGAACTTTTTATGCCAGAAGAACAAGTAAACTTTTGATCCCCATGATTTTATTATGTACCGTGAGGTAAAGGCATAAAGCACAACAATAGTGGGTGTTTCCTGCTAGTATGTTTTAAATAACAGTGGGTCTCTCAGTGACTCGACTGATTTTGTGCTATTGCCAAAAGGTCCTTCTTTAATTTGAAGGGGTGGCGGTGGGGGGGGGGGGGGGGGGGGGTGATTGGGCAACTATCAATTTAAAAAATATCCTGCACAGGAAAAGTAGAGACAAAAAAATTCATGCACAGTGAGCCAAAGAGAAACAATATCGAACAAGTGAAACCTGAAGATGGAAAAAATATATTGCTCAGAAAATTTGCCCCACCCCACCCCCTCAAAAAGTAAAATGGTCCATCCCTTAGTAGAAGGTGTTGCTGAACTGAAGAATTAGATTTTGGCTTCAAATAGCAGTATTCCATTGACTGTGGAAGAACGAGCTCAGCAAACGCGACACCAAACGATTACCTTTGAATTCAACAACTGATCTGAATTGGTTTAAAATAGAAATTGTGCAGGAGCGGATCCAAACATTTTCAATGGGGGGGTGGCTGTTAGCAAATATTTTATTTTAGCTAAAAACAGCAACAATTTTTTACACCTGCCAGTTCGCTTATATTTATTTTCCATGTAAATGTTTTTTATTTTGATTTTGTTTGGCAGATTTTTATTTTTATTTTTGGGAGGGGGGGGGGGGGGGGGTGTGACTAGCCACCCAATCCTGAATCGGCCCAATTGTGCAGCATGCTCTCACTCTATAACCAATCAGAACATAGATGGTGTATTTTCCACCAATCAGGAGCAAATTAACCAAAAATTATGATTTTGGTTTACGCGAATTTTCCCGCCACGTTTGTCGCGGGTTTCCTATTTTTATTCGCGATCTGATTGGTTTTCAATTATAGTGCTATTAATAGTTTTATTAGCAGTCATTAGAAACTCGCTGTAACAGCTATGACTATAAATGTACATAGAATAATTAAATCAAAAGAAATGCGTAGCATATTGAAAAGAAAATCTGTTTACCATAAAACTGTAAAGGTTGCATCATTCTGACTTTCTAGTTATTTTAACAACCATAGCTCTGTACTATAGGACAAGATGTGAACCAGTAAGCTTAGCTTAATTATAGCGAAAACTGTGTACTATGTTGCATGTTCGTTATGTATGAGTTTTCGTCACACCCAGACCTAGTCAAGTTCACGGAAAAAATTACAGACAAATAGTGTGGAAATTCTTGAAATCTTCATAACTCGCGTTTGATCAGAAGATTCTCTTGTTGAATATTTCTGACATCAAATTTTAAGGTAGACTGTTCACAGCCTATCTATTTTTCTCGACTGTGAACGGTCTACCGTAAGAAGTTGCTCTGATTAAACGTTTTGTTCCGCGCTCTACTTGCATTATAAATTCCTTATTTAGTGTTTTAAGTCGAACAATGTTCTGTGATAGCCTATGAATAGGCTCCGCGGCTCTCCGCGGTGGGAAGATGATAAGGAAAAGTAGGGGAGGCCAAGAGAGGATAATTAACAATTATTCACCGAAGTGGAGGTGAATAGTGGAGGATATTTACCAAGCCACTGTTCACCGACACTGAGGTGAATAATTGTTTAGTATATAACAAACCAGTGAAATAGCTAGCTTTAAAATTATAGATTTATTTTACCGGCGAAAAATCCTTTAATAAATCTGATTGGTTCCCTAATCGAGGGATATGAGGCAATGTACCATTACTACCTATTTGGGAAGCCCGCAAATTACGAGTTTGGGGCACGTACGCACATGCAAAGTCATGTTTTCAAACTGTAATAAAAATCCCATTCATTATTTTAGTGACAGTCACGTGTCAATTATGACGTCATACACGCAATAAACGGACGTCGTGCATTTCAAAAATCCGCCATCTTGGATTTCACAAATGTCAGAAAATCTCGAAATTTGATTTGAAAAAATCAAGAAAATATAAAAATGCTAAAAACGCAAAGATTTTGGAAGGATTTTCATCGTAAAAAGCAAAATGTCATGAAAACTATTCGTGCTATAAAAATGAAACTTATGTGGTGTGTAAAGCATTCAAACATGTTTATTTGAGTGACAATCACGAATCAATTATGATATCATATCACACCAAAACAACGTCATACTTTAAAAATATCCGCCATCTTGGATTTTTAAGAGGCAGTCCGTGTAAAAACCGACCGGTCAATTTTCGGCGGAAAATGAATTTCTTTCATTTTCTCCACTGAAGTCAAACATCATGTCTAAAGTACAAAATCGTATTTGTTTCGTTTCGTTTGTTTTAATACTTGAGTTTGACCGTTTCTTCCGAAGCGACCATAGATCAAACAAATCCGTCATTTGTAACACTGATTTTGGCCTGGAACTCGACGTACCGTATGATACTTTAGATTTAACACAGCAAGCTTATATTTATGTCGAAATTAATATCAGTAAAGAACTTTGTTTTAAGCATTAAATTAACTTGTTTCATCTCGCATAAAATTAGTTATGATTTTTTTCGTACACTCTCATATCGGTGTTACGCGCGCCATTGGCGAGGTGTCTCCATAAAAATAAAAAAATTCACAAAAGTGGGACCTGATCTAAAATCAACTCTCTAATATTTCATTAGACCAAGGTCTGGTCTACAAATATCTGAAATAAAATTTGTGGGCACTCGTCATATAACACTATCAAATTCACTAAAATAGCAAATTTCATTATCATTCGGTGATTTATAGGCTGGATTTATTTCCTTCAGTTGCATTTTAAAACATTTGAAACCAATCACAGACTGAAAAATAGACCATATAACACTAACAGTCCAGACCTGAAAACATTGATAAAACTAACCTGAATTATGTACAGTCTTCCTACTGCACACCTTCTTTTCCAACCATTGGATCGTGTGTCACGCAACACCCGGAGTGAAACAGCATATTCCGCTCACCGAATCCGCCAAAAGCCCAACTTATGTTCGCCCATTGATATATGTGAAGATTGATCGACAGAAGTCAGGATACGGTGGCCCATAAGTGTCACGGCAAAACCAAAACTCACGGCAGAACAACGCCAACTCACGGCAGAATGACGCCAACTCACGGCAGAACGACGCCAGTTCACGGCAGAACGACGAAAGATTGTCACGGCGGAAGTGAAAACCACGGCGGAAGTGAAATACCACGGCGGAAGTACACTGACTGCTGCTACCTTTAAAACAGGAACGGGGAATGGAAGAACGGGGAATGGGAATGGGGAAACTTTAGTAGAGCGAGATATACTCGTGAGAGTAAAACCATATACAGTGGAATCCCGATTTCTATAAAAAAAAATCGGGGGAAATCACAATACGCAAAACATTCAAAAGACTGGCTATCGAGACGAGATCAGATAAAAGACAACTCTCAATTGAATTGATGCAAGAAACAGGAAGAAACTAGCCTTAGCGTCAGACAAAGTATATATCTGTTCTCCAAATGCAATAGCCTCTTGGACGCTACAGTACTCTCTGGCGAAATTGGACCAAGAAAAATATTATATCCGTGATCAAAACAAAGCAAAGCATCGCAAATTACGGAGGGCGAAAGCCTGACGTACATGTAAACCAACATGACCTCGCTAGAAGGAAGAGCCAGAACACAGTCGAAGGCTTGAAAGTCGTCCTCATATAAATACAAAATATATTTCAAATATTGCCCGTTAGTAGTATATATAAGGGGGGTACTGGCTCACTTCCCCACCCATTGCTCAGCCACATTGCTGTACGCCCCGGCGTACGCAAACTTGGCCCAGTAAGCTAAGGGCCGGGCCCGGCCTACATGGCCCCGCTGCCCTTCCCCAGGGTTGGCCCACCCCTCGCCGCCCCCCCACCGCAGGCCCTGCCCTGCTGCTCGAACACCCATCTAGAGAAACGTGGGCCATGGGGTATATCCGCCCGGCAAAATGGCGACTATGGATGACCTCATAGAAGAGATGCCCGTAGTATCAAGAGCTCGAGCCCCAACCCTACTCACCCGGCCCGTGGCCCAGCAGTGAACCCCTATCCACTCCAGGGGGACAATCCGCGTGTGATATTACCGAAGCAATCCAAGCTAAAATCCACCGTGAGCGGATTGCCATGGGATGGAAAGCAATAAATGCACATATACGGGCCTCCCCTGTATATGCATGGCGGGAGCGAATCATCCGTGCATATGCATGTACATTGTGCCCCATCGGCCTGGAGTGTGCCTGGGGCGGCAAATGTGTTTAGCGATACTATAGGGTAGGCGCTTAGCACGACGTTGAAAACTTTGGCGAGTACGTGGTCCCCGCGCCTTGCACACTTTGGCGAGGATGAGTGATTGAGTGAGTGAGTGAGTGAGTGATGCCCTGCTCAGGCCAGCGGAACTGTGGCTACTTGGGGGCTCCAGGCCAACAAGAACTGCGACCATTTGGAGGTCCCAGGTCTACGCCCCACACCAGGGTCTACTGGCGTTAGCCGGAGCTAGGCATGGCAGGTGCGTCTTATGTCCCACTTTTTGAGCTTGCGTGGTTCCGCGTGGTTCCATGGACCGGTGGTCCTGTAGGTTAGAGAAAACATTGCTGCGATCGTGGAGCTGTCGGCCCGCCTTCGAAGAGCGTGTCTTCTAACAGTTGGTGCGCATCTGACATGGCTGCTGTTTTAGCTGAAACAGCAAGAGTCTAATAAGATGTCATAAGGGTACCGGAGGCTGAACACGAGGGGAGAGTACTTCTGTAATTTCAGGTTTGATCGGGGTTCTTTCCCCACTGGGCATTTGCGGAAAGCTCTCCAGCGTAACTTTCGAATACTAGCCTTCATGTCTTTCGAAGAGGCCGTGTAGAACAACACGATCGCAGCGATGTTTTCTCGAACCTAAAGGATCGCGGAACCACGCAAGCACAAAAAGTGGGACATAAGACGCACCTGCCATGCCTATCTCCTGCGGGCGCTAACGCCAGTAGACCCTGGGGTGGGGCGGAGACCTGGGACCTCCAAGTGGCCACGGTTCCCACTGGCCTGAGCTGGGCATCACTCACTCACTTACTCAATCACTCATCCTCGCCAAAGTGTGCAAGGCGCGGGGACCACGTACTCGCCAAAGTTTTCAACGTCGTGCTAAGCGCCTACCCTATAGTATCGCTAAACACATTTGCCGCCCCAGGCACACTCCAGGCCGATGGGGCACAATGTACATGCATATGCACGGATGATTTGCTCCCGCCATGCATATACAGGGGCGGCCCGTATATGTGCATTTATTGCTTTCCATCCCATGGCAATCCGCTCACGGTGGATTTTAGCTTGGATTGCTTCGGTAATATCACACGCGGATTGTCCCCCTGGAGTGGATAGGGGTTCACTGCTGGGGCCACGTGCCGGGTGGGTAGGGTTGGGGGCTCGAGCTCTTGATACTACGGGCATCTCTTCTATGAGGTCATCCATAGTCGCCATTTTGCCGGGCGGATATTCCCCATGGCCCACGTTTCTCTAGATGGGTGTTCGAGCAGCAGGGCAGGGCCTGCGGTGGGGGGCGGCGAGGGGTGGGCCAACCCTGGGGGAAGGGCAGCGTGGCCATGTAGGCCGGGCCGGGCATGGGTTGGGCCGGCCCTTAGCTTACTGGGCCAAGTTCGCGTACGCCGGGGCGTACAGCAATTAATGTGGCTGAGCAATGGGTGGGAAGTGAGCCAGTACCCCCCTTATATATACTACTAACGAGCAATATTTGAAATATATGTTGTATTTATATGAGGACGACTTTCAAGCCTTCGACTGTGATCTGGCTCTTCCCTCTAGCGAGGTCATGTTGGTTTACGGCCTGTACGTCAGGCTTTCGCCCTCCTCCGTAATTTGCGATGCTTTGCTTTGTTTTGATCACGGATATAATATTTTTCTTGGTCCAATTTCGTCAGAGAGTACTGTAGCTTCCAAGAGGCTATTGCATTTGGAGAAGAGATATATACTTTGTCTGACGCTAAGGCTAATTTCTTCCTGTTTCTTGCATCAATTCAATTGAGAGTTGTCTTTTATCTGATCTCGTCTCGATAGCCAGTCTTTTGAATGTTTTGCGTGTTGTGATTTCCCCCGATTTTTTTTTAATAGAAATCGGCATTCCACTGTATATGGTTTTACTCTCACGAGTATATCTCGCTCTACTAAAAGATTCCCCATTCCCATTCCCCGTTCCTTGTTTTAAAGGTAGCAGCAGTCAGTGTACTTCCGCCGTGGTATTTCACTTCCGCCGTGGTTTTCATTTCCGCCGTGACAATCTTTCGTTGTTCTGCCGTGAGTTGGCGTCGTTCTGCCGTGAGTTGGCGTTGTTCTGCCGTGAGTTGGCGTCGTTCTGCCGTGAGTTGGCGTTGTTCTGCCGTGAGTTGGCGTTGTGTTGCCGTGAGTTTTGGTTTTGCCGTGACACTTATGGGCCACCGTACTACGGATGGTATTCATAGATGCAAAATAACTGCAGCTAGTTCACAAAATATAAAGTCCGTTAAGTGTTGTTATCGCTGGGTAATCCGGTGCTCTTGTGCTGTCACAGGGGGCATACAAGTTGAGAGGATTATAAAGAATAATGAATAAATGAATCATTACCTGGTTTATAATTCTTGTGTTTTCTTTTGCATTCTCTTGCGCGAACTTATAGGAATGACCGCTACCCACATTTTCTGCGCCAGCATTAAACTCGCACCCAGACCTTCTCGCTTTCCGGATATAGGTGATATAGACAGGGCTGAGGGCTGAATAACGTCTGCGCATGCCTCAAGCGCTTGCCAGGAAACCATAGCAACAACATAGGTAAAATGGCGGAATTTTCAAAAATACAAAACACAAGTTACACTGGGAAGTTTCTGAAACTTTCCCCAGTTCAACATTTTGAAAATTAATAATCTGGAACTATCAATTCATCTACATTAATTACTACAAGAAGCTATAAAAATTTCAACCCAGACACCTTTGCTGACGAAGTTGCCAAAGTCCCTTGGAGTATTTCTGGTTTGTTCGATGAATTTGAAGAGAGAGTGGATTGTTTTAACAGCCTGTTTCTCCAGGTACTAGACCAACACGCTCCCTTAAAAACTTTTAAAGTTAGGAACACATCAACTCCATTCATTACTACCGAGATAAAGGCATTAATGAAGCAACGAGACAGCCAACATAGACTAGCCCGTCTTTCCTCCAACAATAGCGACTGGGAAGTCTATAGGACGCTGCGCCGAGGCGTTAAATCAAAGATCAGGCTAGCAGAGACTAACTATGTCAGAAACGAAATAATCACCAATAAAGAAAATAGAACGTCTATTTGGAAAACTGTCCGCCATTGCCTTAATCCCTCTGGAACTCCCTGCTTACCTTATTCACGTAACTGTGTTTGAAGTAGCGAACGATTTCAATGCGTTCTTCACATCGGTTGGAGAAAAAGCTGCTCAAAAAGCCCAGATATTGGCACGTGATTTTAATTTACCACCTGTTGAACCCGTGCTTCAAAACCCTGCTTCTGGTCGTGACACGTCGATGGAACATTCTAAAACCTTCTCATTCCAACCTGTCTCCACCACCAAAGTCCGAGACACTATCATGCAAATGGCTTCAAACAAATCTCCAGGTCATGACAAGGTCAGTATGAAAGTGATCAAGATTGGTCTACCACATATTCTCCAAGTTGTAACTGATATGGTAAATGAGTCTCTATCCGAAGGAATTTTCCCTAAAACCTGGAAAACTGCAGAGGTTATTCCACATCTAAAAGACGGTGATCATGAAATTGCCAGTAACAACAGACCAATATCCTTACTCCCTGCACTATCGAAAGTTGTGGAGAGAATTGTTCATGATCAGTTCACTACCTACCTTACAACCAATGCAATGCTCTCAGTTCACCAAAGCGGAAATAAAAAGCTTCACTCCACAGAAACCCTTGGAATCTTTTTCACAAGCCAATTGTATAAAGCCATAGATGAAAAGAAGATCACCGCGGCATTGTTGCTAGACCACGAGTCCTTGCTTAAAAGCTTAGTACATTTGGTGTCTCTCCTATTGCATTGAAGTGGTTTACCAGTTATTTATCGGACAGAGTTCAACGAGTACGTATTAACACCTCATTATCCAGCCCCCTAGTGATAAAGCATGGAGTACCCCAAGGTTCGATATTGGGGCCATTACTATTCAACATTTACATCAATGACTTACCATCCACCTGCGAGATCTGTAAAGTTGAATCCTATGTTGATGACTCCAAACTATACATCTCATTCTCAAATAAGGATACTGATAAAGGCCTAAAAGACCTAAAGCACGATCTATTACGCGTAGCTGCCTGGTGTAGTTCCAATTGCCTGTTGATAAATCCGGACAAAACTCAATTCTGTGTGTTCGGTTCGCGGCAATTACTAACAAGATCTACTATTCCATCAATTAATTTCCTTGGAAAAGACCTGAGTGTTGTTGACTCCATTAAAGACCTCGGAATCATATTGGATGGCAACCTCTCATTTAATGATCACATAAACTCCTTAGTATCATCTTTAATGAGTAAACTATGTATGATCAACAGGATTCGCCACCTGTTAGACCACTCCACCCTGTCCATCGTCATAAACTCACTTGTCTTCAGCAAACTGTTCTACGGTTCCAGTATATGGTCTGGCACCAGTAAGAGCAACATTTCCAAATTACAACTAGTGCAGAACTTTGCAGCCCGTATTTTGTCCCGAAAAAATAAGTACGATCATATAACACCTACATTAAAACAACTTGAACTATTACCTATTTCGGATGCTTTGTATTTACGGGACGCCACACTGATGTTTAAGTGCATGAATTCATTAGCACCTAACTATTTGTCATCTATGTTTATAAATCGTTCTGACGTCCATGGAAGAAATACACGTAATTGTAACGATCTTCAGATCCCTAATTGCAGAACTGCTACTGCACAACAGTGTTTTTCATACAGAGGTACAAAGTTATGGAACGCTCTTCCAGCCGAGTTCAAAGACAAAAAGTCCGTCAAAGTTTTCAAAACTCTCTCAAGAGATCATTACTGGAACGTTGGCAGAAAGATGAGATCAAATAGTTTCTTATATTAATTTAGCATTATTAGTTTAGTTTAGCATTATTAGTTTTAATTAGTACTTTTCAAACCTTTGTAAACATGTATATATTCTTAACTATCATTATTTGTAAATTGACCTGAAAAGCCCTATGGGGAGTGTCCAATAAAATGTATGTATGTGATGTAATGTTTCAAATATAGAATAAAAAGAATAGGTCACCAGCCTCGCGAAAGAGATATAATCGACTAAAATACATCATAATTCCTTACAAAATCAACCAAAAACACGTATTTTTTCACGTTTTTCAGTGATTATTAATTTCTCTGTACTGAGAATTGGTCTATACTCCTTGTATAGAAAGAAGATGATTACTAGACTTAAATATGCGAAAAAAAATGATAGGTCACCACGCTCGTTTACGAGAAAATGATCATTTACTTCTCTGGCGAGCAAAGCCATAATGAAAAAGCCGCCATGTTTTTAATGTGCGCGCGAGACCCTGCCATACCTCTATTAAGGGGACACTTCTCCTGGTCCCGAGGGTGTCCCCTTAATAGAGGTTTCACTGTAATCCCGCGAACACACTGCTCTCCAATGAGCAGCAGTCACAACACAAACAGTGGCCTTCCTGTTCCATTCACAGCGATAGAACGTGGACCCATATCGGCCATACTTGTGGTTCTCCTTCCAATTTCAGCCATCCTATTCCACCAATATTAAGTGGATTACAAAGTTTATATTGCAACTCTGGTTAGTACACTCCCGGCATAGTTTACGACACCGTCTGAAACACTTCTAAGAACTGATTAAGTCATGTTCTCTTGGTCCAACTGATTGAACAACACTGCTGCTGAGAAAAAGTCTTTCCACGATCAAGAAGTCGGTCTGGGCTACATCCCTCGCCATGTTTCAGCTATGCGACCAGGCCTAACGTTACCACGTGATTTTATCAAATGAATTTTTTTATCGAATGAAAATATATTTTATCGAATGAAAAATATATTTTATCGAATGGAAATATATTTTATCGAATGGAAATATATTTTTATCGAATTTTGCTACATTTCGGCAACCATAGTCTGAAGTGTCAGCCACCTCCTCGCTCCAACCCCCCGTGGGAAACCGGATACATTACTTCTGAGTTCGGCGTACGTGCTTGTTACAATTTTTCCTCGCACCACGTTCACGCCTCCCGCCGGCATACTTTGACAGCTTTTGCCTTTTTGTGACCAATAAGAAACGGTCATCTTTTTTATCGGGAACCAATTAGATAGATAACCAATCAAAATCTACCTACCATTTCCGCAAGAGTACGTGACGTCACCGGACGACATTTTCACGCTCGACCTAATAATCTCGTACCCAGATATTCCCACCGTAACTACGCCTTGGATTTACGTATGAAAAGGTACCCCTCGGTCTTCGTTCCTCCCCGAGAAGAACCTTCGGGGATGAGCGTGGGCTCATTTTCCCGAACAGCGGCTGGTAATCGAGCCTAAGGTACCCTAGTCCAGTTCTGGGTAATAAATTCATGTCCTATATACACCAATATGGGAAATCCAACATAAATTCAAACCACCACATACGGTAGTAAACATCATTCGACGTCATTAGACATCACTAACCATCATTTGACATAATTTAACGCCACTATCCATCAATACATATCATTAGGCATTATTTAACATAGGTTACCCTCAGCTTACATAACTAGCCATCATTCCCCGTAAATAGCCATCATAACCCGTCACTAGCCATCATTATCCATCACTAGACATCATTACACGTCACTAGCCATCATTCCCCGTCACTAGCCATCATTACCCGTCACTAGCCATCATTCCCCGTAAATAGCCATCATAACCCGTCACTAGCCATCATTATCCATCACTAGACATCATTACACGTCACTAGCCATCATTCCCCGTAAATAGCCATCATAACCCGTCACTAGCCATCATTATCCATCACTAGACATCATTACACGTCACTAGCCATCATTCCCCGTCACTAGCCATCATTATCCATCACTAGACATCATTACACGTCACTAGCCATCATTCCCTGTCACTAGCCATCATTATCCATCACTAGACATCATTACACGTCACTAGCCATCATTCCCCGTCACTAGCCATCATTATCCATCACTAGACATCATTACACGTCACTAGCCATCATTCCCCGTCACTAGCCATCATAACCCGTCACTAGACATCATTACACGTCACTAGCCATCATTCCCCGTCACTAGCCATCATTATCCATCACTAGACATCATTACACGTCACTAGCCATCATTCCCGCTGACCGAGGAGACCGTGGACTCTGGGTACGAGATTGAAGGTACCCCCCCAGATGTTCTCTCCCGAGGGTTGAGAAGATCTGGGTACGAGATTACGCTCGGGTGGGTTGGAGCGAGGAGGGCTGACACTTCTCCCGCCCTCCTCTGGGCTGTCTGGATGGACACGTTAGTACGAGGGCAAACAACAAAGAAAGAAATCAGAAGAAATGAGAAAAAAGGTAAACGAGGAGTCTGCAGGATTCAGAAACGAACCAGAGGAAGTCAAGGCTATCAAACAGTTGGTTGTGGAAGCCTGATCGAGCACGAGATAGATCCACAATGGAAGAGTAAGCACTGGATTGTAACAACTAACAAAGTCTTCCAAGAGGATTTCGATGTCACAAAATACCGCGTAGACTTTGTCAAATCAAGATCAAGGATAAAACATTAGAACTGGATGATGTTGTTATTGGTCGCGAAATTTTCCAGACTGCGTCAGGACTGGCTTTGATTCCGCTGGATCATCATTCCTCTGTGTTCCGCCATGGTTGTTTCAGGAAGAAATGCGGGATTTTGAAGCATCGCCCTTTGAAGTTAAATCATTCAACGATGGAGATGTCGATAGAGATACCTTTTCAAATGGGTTATGTTGTCATATGGTGGCTGAAGATACAAGCTCGTTTGGCGTGAAGCCGCACGACCTTATTCAAGATGCTTCTTCTGGGCAGTATGAAGTGAGTAATTTTACACCATCAACTCGTGTTACTCTTGGAGCTGCTATTCTACGAAGGGTTAGTAACAAGTGGAGTGCGGTTGGAGTGTTAAGCTCTTCCACTGCAGATACCTTTCGACCTGTTTGGCTGTCACGCGAAAACTTTTCAAACTTAATACGTACAGGTACAGGTGATCATGAATTTTTGCTAATACAATAATTTTTACACTTATTATTGTCTTTGTCTTTTTGCAGCGGCAATATTTATCTGGTCATACGTTATGGAGTTTATGTCTTTGAATTGTAAAATTTACCACTTTACATAGAGCAAATCCATCATTTCTTTGGTTTTGCTTTGCTTTATTATTAGTGGCCCATCAACATATTCCCAAATGCCGCCGGGCATTCAGGTCGACCAAGAAAGGGCAATGCGTCATCTTTTTAACGGTAAAGATGCCGTGGCCGTATTACCAACAGAATTCGGCAAGAGTTTAATTTTTCAGTTGTTTGTTTAGATGTAGACTGTTCACAGCCTCTCTATTTTCTCGACGCTAACAGCGAGCGCGAAGCGCGAGCGAGCGGAAGCGAGTGCGGAGCGCAGTGGGGAGAGGGCGAACGAGAAAAGAGAAGCTGTCTACATAAATAAATAAATAAATAAATCAACTTTATTTATACACGGTTTGTGTTAAAGTTAGAAGCTTGTGGGGCCGTGTGTAGAAACAAATATTTCAAATAAACATAACATGGTTGAAAAACCCAACTGGCAGGAGGCAGACCAGTTGGCTATTTTACAGAGCGCAGCCCAGGAGTTGAACTCGGGACAACCGGGAACAAATCCAGTGAATGGTAGGATGGAGGGCTTGAACCCGGGACCTCCGAATTACAAGTCCGGCGCCCTAACCACTCGGCCACGCTGCCTCCGGCTCTTTGGAAAAAAGTGCAGTGATTGGACTCCTCCCCCTGTTGTTGCCTTGTCGTTAACAGCTCCGCCCCTTGACCTATTAATTAAATTGGACCAATTAGAATTCGCGAGGTCAATTACTTATATCATGTACCAGTTCAGTTCTCCATTATAAAACAACAACAGTACCGGGCAACAGTACCGTGTCGCGTATGGGACAATTTCTTCAAATCCAAAAAAAAAAGAGGCAGGAAGCCGAAACAGGCCAGCACACTGCGAATGGTAATCATGATGCTTAGAGATTGCAAGATCCTCAGCGATTCAAAATAATGTCTGTCTATCCGCACACTTCTACAGCAAGAAATAAGTCGCTTCCTGTCGGGCTTTTGCTCTGTAGAGTTCCAGAGAGTTTGACACCTCTGTAATTTGCGATGCTTTGGTAGTAAATTTTTGCTTTGGCTCTGGATGGACTGAATATGAAATACTGATTCCGTGTAGAATGTTGACTTTTCTTGCATGAGTCGATTTCAGTATTGTTTTGCCGGGCTCGGCATGTGGTTAAAATCTGTTGTTTTCACGGATATTGAGCCAATTTCACAAGAGACTACTGTCACGAACCGTACTGAATCCGGTTGGGAGAATCGTAACAATATTCTTCGATGCTAGCAAACCTTCAATAGCTTGTTTGATTGGCAAATTTTTGCTTAAACTCGTTGAGCAAAAACGTTTAATACCGCCAAACAAACCTCAAATCACGACATGTTTGTTTCCAAAGGCTTTATGAAGTGTGAAAATTTTTCCGCCATGTGATGACAACCACCGCATACGACATGACGCGCTCGTGAATGGCTGTTGTCAAGGTGATCACAGTTTTAACGCCTTAAATAATAAAGGCCTTTCAGCCAATGGGAATTTTCCGTTGCTGGAGGAACGGGAAATTCACTTTTTCTCAAAGATGGTTACAGCCTCTCTATTTTACATCCGGTAATCTGTTATTGGCTAATTTGTTGACACGCTGTCAATCAATGAATGAAATCAACCGTGAAAAATCAGTGGGCGTTTTTCAGAATCATGCCATGGGGTTTACTGGCAAGCGTTCCCTCATCTCATTGGTTCATTGTGTTGTTTATGTTTCTTGTGATTGGCCGTTGTATTATTGCTGTATCATGTGTTAAAAATGCAAAATACAGATAACTACATGTAGATTATAAAATAATATTATTATCATTATTGTCTGATTGTTATTTTATATCAGGAGAACCTATTACTGTTATTGAAAATGATCCTGTTGTGTATGAAGAACAAAGCAACACAGCAGAATCCCAACAATCACCTCCGATTGACTTACCTGAATCCCCTGAGCAAATAAATAATGAAGCTATTGATTCCTCCGTGACAACTCCAACTGCTAATGACATCCAAAATGGAGGCAGGGAAATTTCTACAGTCTCAGACCAATCCAGAAATGAGCTGCGTGATGACCAAGGTAAGACAAAGTAATTGTATCAAATTTCTAAGTTGCTTGATAAAGTGTCATACATGTACATTACAATGGGAATTAATTTTACCTGATGAATTCATTTCTTAAAGCTTTAATTGTATGAATCAGTGCTTATTTTCTTAGATGATCGGCTTTCTATGGGTATTTGATCATGAAATAAAAGTTGCAACATTTGATCACTTTTGATCAAGCAACATTTATCTTGTTTTTGTGATACAGTAATTATTCATCACAATCTCTGATGATTGATTCACCTTCCAAGGCCTGAACCTCTAAGGGAGAAGACCCTGAGAACTAAGCTCACTTTTTCAATAACCTTGCACAGTACAATGTACATGCATCATGTTCAATCCATTGAAATAAATGAACAAAAATGGTGGATTTTGATCTTGAAGTGAAGTTGTTTTCACCCAAGTTTGCAGATCTCATGCATGCAGAGGAATCGCTATTAATAGTGGCACATGCATTGCACATGACATCTTCCTTCAAACAATTCAAATAATTAAAAAATATATATATGTCTAGTTTAATCAATTAGATGCATTTGAATGTTTCTTTTGTACCAGGAGATTATAAGCTGTTGTTGATTGTGTTTTTACAACTGTTACAGCAGAACAAACACCTGGTAGTCAAGGCAAAATGAATAATAATTAACATTCAATTAAGGAGGAACAAAGAGAACCAGAGAGAATTGACGGTGGAACTCCAAATGAAGGTAGAAGTGAGGAAATAAATCGCCAAGGTAGGGGAAAATAATAGTCACATAGTTCAATTTACTCTTGTTCTATTTCGACATTCTTGTTGACAAAGGTAAATTTATGTTTAGTGATTGATACGTAAATTTACCTTGGTCACTAATAAAAAATTGTGATTATTAGCATTTACAAGGGAAACAAAATTAATAACAAATTTTATCACATGATTTATTAAGACAGGTGGCATTTGATCTTAATCAAGGGCATAATTACTTGCTCCTGATTGGCTGAGAGAGTTGGGTTCCTTCTTGAAAGAAAATTCAAACACAACTCTTTTGAGCTTGATTTACTGCTGCAGCAGTTGTTTCATCAAAAATGAAATTTTATGAAAAAAGGATTGTAGCATACAAAAAACTGAAAAATCCCCTTGAACAACTGAAAAGGCATTGTTGTTTTAGTTAAAGTAACAGAGGCTTATTTATATATAACTAATCGTGTGCAATTTTGGTATGCTTCTTACATACCACATCATACCTTTTTGGTCTGCTTCGGCGGCATATCAGGCGAGTTTGGTTGAGCCATGGTTTGTATTATGACGAGACGCAGTCAAGCCAAAATACCCATGGCGAGAGACCAAACGAGACTGATATGCCTCCGAAGCGTACTAAAAAGGTACGATTAGGTATTTACAGTGTATCATATACCCAAGACTTTCATCAAGTAAAAATGTGACATGCGTTCCAATCGTGTGATTGCTTATGGTTTGAAAATGAACTGAAAATGAACTGTTTACAGTCAGAATTTCCACCATCTTACCTTAAATCAGGGCCAGCGCAGCACTTTTTTGAGTGGGGGTGCTAATGCGAACGTGTAAGCGTGAGCCATCTAGGCGGGTCCGGCGTGGTGCCAAATTACCAACTTTCAGCGCCTAAAAAGCGACTGTTTTTAATACAAGAATCAACATTTATTATCCGGTCTTAAAATTTAGAGAGAGTTGTCCATTTTTCGAAAAGCAATCAGAGATTTTTGTAGATATTTTCTTTCCAACAGCCAGAAGTCTTCGTTAATTATGCTCATTTTACCATGTGCGCTTCTCTGTTGGTTATCACGCTGGACTCCCGTGTCCCGCGATGTCCAGAGCTGTGTATAATTCTCAGTTTAAAGTATCTATGGCGATAAAATGCTGTCACAAAAGCTTTTCTCTATAAAACGCAAGAAACAACTGCTCTTTATGTATCAGTCAATTCCAAGCGCGATCATCCCCCCCCCCCCCCCCCCCCGGGCAACCCCCGGGCATTTGACCCCTATTTTGGTCCGCATGGTGGGGAATTTGACTCGAACAGAAGCCCGGATGGTGGGCACACAGCGGTCAAACGCAAAAATCCGACGCCACTTCCGGTTTTCGCTGCCTTGATTTTGCAAGAGATTGAACCGTAATGGCGGCGTAATGGCCGCGAAGTTTATAAGGAAACATTAAAGAACATGCAGTGGTAAACCAAAATACGAGCTGAGACACTTGGTGGATAACAATTCTTAAATTCTCTATGCATACTCTGAGTACAAAGCTTAAGTTTTCAGTAAATTTCTTAAGTTTGAGCTTTAAAGTGTCGAGAAGTGGAGGACTTCGTAAATTTAGGACATTTCGCAGTGGGGTTTTGGCGGGAACTGCGCAGGCGCATCACATTTGACCGCTGTGGACCGCTGTGGAGACGGTGGGGCATTTGACCGTCGACAAAATATTGGTCAGCGGTCAAGGTTAAAAGTGATCTTGTACTCCATATAGCATGTCATAACTCCACATGGTCTTCGCTCGCTCAGCTCGCTCATGTTCGGAGGGACGTCAGGAAAGCCGTTATCGTGATATTTTTCGATGATTTACAAAAGAACCGTGAATATCGCCACGTTTTAACAAAAACTGTTCTCTGTTCTGTTATAAATCACGCAGGAAGCGGCGTGAGCACGAAAGAAGTGTAGGGGGAAACACGAGCCGATAGGCGAGTGTTTCTCCCTACTTCTTGAGTGCTCCGCCGCTTCCTGAGTGCTTTATAACAGAACAGAGCACAGTTGAGGCTTATTTATTTGTTTTATGATAAAAAAATCCATGATTTCCTCACAATTATTGTACCTTTATTTTCCGAAACAAACATTCCATTTTACATCGAGAACAAACTGAACGTCGTCAGCACCGTGCTTTGTACTCTGATAAAGCACGCTAATTCGAGCCAATCACAGCGCTTGCAAGAATGCTTCAAATGATTTGATTGGTCAACGAGACAAAAGCTGTCAAAACATCAAAAACTGAAATGAGCAAGAACTCAATTCGAAAGCAAAACGAGTGCTTCAATGTTCACAGTTTTCAGTCCTCAAAAAAGCTAAAAATCTGAACTTTTTCAATGAAATACGGCCGAATTGTGGCCCATGAAAACCTGCAAGTTTCCAACATGACAATATTGAAAAACAAACTGCTTAAATCTTGCGGTTGAACCTTCACAAACTGCTGCGCCATGTTTTGTGAATGAAGATCGCCGCTTGTATTTACGGCAGCAAGAGGAGGATTGCCCGAACTGGTGGCAATGTTAGAAAGACTGGACTGTTTTGGCCTTCCACTCAGAGCATCGGAGAGGATATTCAAGCAAGCTTTCAATTGATCGCTAAAATGACGAGCGTTGTAACTCTTCAGGCTTGCTTCGCTGCGATGACCAGAGATCGTGCCGAGATCGATGCTGTACGATGGAGACCAGTGATCGCAGTTGCACGAACACTATGGAGAAGACAATTTGGAAATTTCCTTCATCATACCTCCGAGTTTGTTAACACAGAGAGGTTTATTTTCGTACCAAACTCGATCTTCAACTCTGCGGATTGCGTAAGCATTCATGAGCTCCGTGCTTTGTACTCTCATAAAGCACGCTGTTTAAACCAATCAGAGCGCGTGTTATATTGACACTTTATTATAATATTAAATAAGGCCCATGTTGCCAGTTAGTTTCTTTTGGTGCGTGACTGTGTGTGTATAAAAAGCTGCGTTAAAGTAGGTTCAACGTATATAAAACGCTTTATACTGTATTGCAAAGAGAAAAGACGATTCGGTTATTCTACTTGTTAACAGTCACTATTTTGCGAAAAATGGTCAACAGTTAGTAAAGCTAATAACACCATTAAAGGAGAAACGTGAGTATGGGTGCTGATAAGTCTTTACTTGATTCCTGTTGATTCACAGTTTTAATAGGTTATATTTGTGAGTAAATGCGTTTATCTTTTCCTATTAAAATTTGTTTACAGTGTTCGTTTATTTTTATATAGAGCTAGTGAAAACAAGAAAACCCCAACTCACGATGACTTTTCAGGCCCGACCGGTGGGGCATTTGACCGTGCAACTGGCCCGCATAGTGGGGCATTTGATCAGAAATTTTGAAAAAAGTCAAATGCCCGGGGGTTTGCCCGGAGGGGGGGGGGGATGATCACGCTTGGAATTGACTGATACATTACTCCAGTTTCGAATTCTTTCGAAACCGCTGGATACACGTGAAACGGGCGCGATTTTTGCATCAGGACGAGGCTAACCCTGTATTCGCTCACGAGCGCTTGTGTTTACAAGGCCGGTTTCACATGTTTCAACTGCACTGAAAAGCGAAACATCCAAGGAAATGGATCAAGAGAAAGGCAGAAAAAGTAAGAGAAAGAAGCAAAGAAGCCATGGAAAACAGTGTGCAACAGCTGAGTACAATAGTTTTGAGTATAATGGCGATTGATTTTCCAAGATTTAGCATGTATTTGTATTAAATATGCAGACTGAGCAAAGTAGTCTGAATGAAATGAATAACGCTCACTAGAATCGCTTACATATAATATTTTTGATCAGCAAGACTATTATAAGTTATAAGTAATTACATAGAAATTCTACGAAAATTCTGGACTTCCGTATGAATATTAATAATAGCAAATACAAGTCGCCGTACGGACCTTGCCGTACGAATAGCTACTGTGTAAATACTAGTAATACGTGACTCGTTATACTACTGAAATATGCTTTGTTTAACTAAGCTCAGAAGAAAATGAAGTTTACAGCGAAAACCAAAATAACACCTTCTCGAATTAACTATTTTTAGAATATATCTGGTATTCTCGTTCAGTGATTTTGAGTTATTTTTTTTCTTCTAAAATCTGCATCAATGCCTTAAGTAATGAAACAATATATATCACTTCCGTCATAAAAATGTCTAGCGTGCACAGATTCAGTTATTGGGGAAAATATTCAAAATGAAAACAACAAAAAAATCGCGTCCACCGTCCACGCCATTCCTCGATTTTTAGCGTAGTGCAGCAGTTTGGTGAAATATTTTGAGTGGATTGCTCATTTTGGAGTACAAGCATGAAACTTGGCAGAGAGATAGAGCTTCGGGTATTGAGTAATTCTGGATGTGGAGGCACTTCTCTGGAGAGAATCTTCGGTGTTTGAAACAATGCTACAAATCGCCAAAATATACCCCCCGCGAAGAATTTTCATTTCTACATTTTAAGTCTAAGATAATGATAATTGCTGACAACTCGAGCAGCAAAATGAAGTTTTAGAAGTTGTTGTCTCTTGATCTATTGAACACGTGATGAGTGATGTCCGTCACGCCCAGTAACTGAACAATATGCTCAGTGTAAATAGGTACAAATTATGCAAATGAAGGGCCCGGATTTAACAAATTGTTGTTTTGCTTCGGTAATCTGCAACTGGAGTGAATTTTGCTTGGGCATCACAAATAACTGTGGAAATGGTGAAAATAGAATCACTGTCATAAAATAACGACTTAGTTATAATTAGCCTTGTCATACAGAGTTTATGTCTTTGAATTGTAAAATTTACCACTTTACATAGAGCAAATCCATCATTTCTTTGGTTTTGCTTTGCTTTATTATTAGTGGCCCATCAACATATTCCCAAATGCCGCCGGGCATTCAGGTCGACCAAGAAAGGGCAATGCGTCATCTTTTTAACGGTAAAGATGCCGTGGCCGTATTACCAACAGAATTCGGCAAGAGTTTAATTTTTCAGTTGTTTGTTTAGATGTAGACTGTTCACAGCCTCTCTATTTTCTCGACGCTAACAGCGAGCGTGAAGCGCGAGCGAGCGGAAGCGAGTGCGGAGCGCAAGGGGTGGGGAGTGGGCGAACGAGAAAAGAGAAGCTGTCTACATAAATAAATAAATAAATAAATCAACTTTATTTATACACGGTTTGTGTTAAAGTTAGAAGCTTGTGGGGCCGTGTGTAGAAACAAATATTTCAAATAAACATAACATGGTTGAAAAACCCAACTGGCAGGAGGCAGACCAGTTGGCTATTTTACAGAGCGCAGCCCAGGAGTTGAACTCGGGACAACCGGGAACAAATCCAGTGAATGGTAGGATGGAGGGCTTGAACCCGGGACCTCCGAATTACAAGTCCGGCGCCCTAACCACTCGGCCACGCTGCCTCCGGCTCTTTGGAAAAAAGTGCAGTGATTGGACTCCTCCCCCTGTTGTTGCCTTGTCGTTAACAGCTCCGCCCCTTGACCTATTAATTAAATTGGACCAATTAGAATTCGCGAGGTCAATTACTTATATCATGTACCAGTTCAGTTCTCCATTATAAAACAACAACAGTACCGGGCAACAGTACCGTGTCGCGTATGGGACAATTTCTTCAAATCCAAAAAAAAAAGAGGCAGGAAGCCGAAACAGGCCAGCACACTGCGAATGGTAATCATGATGCTTAGAGATTGCAAGATCCTCAGCGATTCAAAATAATGTCTGTCTATCCGCACACTTCTACAGCAAGAAATAAGTCGCTTCCTGTCGGGCTTTTGCTCTGTAGAGTTCCAGAGAGTTTGACACCTCTGTAATTTGCGATGCTTTGGTAGTAAATTTTTGCTTTGGCTCTGGATGGACTGAATATGAAATACTGATTCCGTGTAGAATGTTGACTTTTCTTGCATGAGTCGATTTCAGTATTGTTTTGCCGGGCTCGGCATGTGGTTAAAATCTGTTGTTTTCACGGATATTGAGCCAATTTCACAAGAGACTACTGTCACGAACCGTACTGAATCCGGTTGGGAGAATCGTAACAATATTCTTCGATGCTAGCAAACCTTCAATAGCTTGTTTGATTGGCAAATTTTTGCATAAACTCGTTGAGCAAAAACGTTTAATACCGCCAAACAAACCTCAAATCATGACATGTTTGTTTCCAAAGGCTTTATGAAGTGTGAAAATTTTTCCGCCATGTGATGACAACCACCGCATACGACATGACGCGCTCGTGAATGGCTGTTGTCAAGGTGATCACAGTTTTAACGCCTTAAATAATAAAGGCCTTTCAGCCAATGGGAATTTTCCGTTGCTGGAGGAACGGGAAATTCACTTTTTCTCAAAGATGGTTACAGCCTCTCTATTTTACATCCGGTAATCTGTTATTGGCTAATTTGTTGACACGCTGTCAATCAATGAATGAAATCAACCGTGAAAAATCAGTGGGCGTTTTTCAGAATCATGCCATGGGGTTTACTGGCAAGCGTTCCCTCATCTCATTGGTTCATTGTGTTGTTTATGTTTCTTGTGATTGGCTGTTGTATTATTGCTGTATCATGTGTTAAAAATGCAAAATACAGATAACTACATGTAGATTATAAAATAATATTATTATCATTATTGTCTGATTGTTATTTTATATCAGGGGAACCTATTACTGCTATTGAAGTTGATCCTGTTGTGTACATGTATGCAGAACAAAGCAATACAGCAGAATCTCTACAATCACCTCCGATTGACTTACCTGAATCCTCTGAGCAAATAAATAATGAAGCTATTGATTCCTCCGTGACAACTCCAACAGCTAATGGCATCCAAAATGGAGGCAGGGAAATTTCTACAGTCTCAGACGAGAGAATTGATGGTGGAACTCCAAATGGAGGTAGAAGTGAGGAAATAAATCGCCACGGTAGGTGAAAGTAATAGTCACACCCAGTTCAATTTGCTCTTGTTCTATGTCATTCTTGTTGACAAAGGTAAATTTATGTTTAGTCATTGATACATAATTTACCTTGGTCACAAGGTTAATATAAATTATGTAACATATTTATCACATGATTAATATTTATACAGGTGATATTTTGATCTCAATCAATCAAGGGCATAATAATACTTGCTACTGATTGTGTGAGGGAGTTGGGTTCCTTCTTGAAATGGATTTTAAAAGAAAGTTCAAACAGAACTCTTTTGAGTTTGATTTGCTGCAGCAGTTGTTTCATCCAAAAATGAAATTTTACAAAAAAGGCTTGAAGCATAAAATGAAAAACTGAAAAGGCATTGTAATTGTTTTAGTTAAAGTAACAGAAGCTTATTCAAGTTAATAATAGTTTTTATGCAAGGTGGCCTAAAAACTTTACATCACCAAGGTTTGGATGAAAACAAATATGATGGCCATTACAAAGAGTCTGCAGCAGAACTTCACTAGGGTGCATGTCCACACATTCCATGAAGATTATTATCTTAGTTTGTAGTTTGTTTACTTTCGTAATAATACACTTGAAAAAATTACTCCATTCTGATTGGCTAAGAGCAGTGCAGTTCAAGTGTAACACCAGTGCAAATAACAATTTCCGAAGTTAGTACGAAGACCCCTAAAGGCTCCCGACGGTCATACGAGGTATGCCGAAGATGGCCGAAGTTGAACCCGAAGCCTTCCGAAAGTTTCCGAAGATCACCCGATGACTTCCGAAGATTGCCCGAATTCTTCCGAAGATTTCCAAACTTCATCCGCAGACTTCCGAAGTTTACCGAAGATTTCCGAAGATTTCCGAAGATCACCCGAAAACTTCCGAAGTTTACCGAAGATCACCCGAATATTTCCGAAGGCTGCCGAAGATCACCCGAAGACATCCGAAGGATTTCCCAACTTTATCGGAAGGTTTGCGAATACTTCCGGAATTTTTACGAAGACCAAGGCCTCCTCAGCCTAAGTAATCGGTAAACAGTATTTTTTCAAGTGTGTTATTAACAAGTAATCACATGATTTTTCTCGTGCAATTTGGAATAAATAAGCACTTGTAAATTTTTCAAAGACTACAAATTGCACTCGCCCTACGGGCTCATGCAATTTTGTTAGTCTTTGAAAAATTTACTTGTGCTTATTTATTCCAAATTGCACTCGAAATCATGCGATTACCTCTACTTACTCAATAGCTTGCATGCATTTCAAAATTTTCAAACATTTCTCCTCAAGGGAAAATTTAGATTGAATGCTAAACTTAAATTTGGTTAAAAAAAAAATGGCAAAAGTGACCCAACAAAGCTGCAGTGTAAACCTCAACTTATATTCAAACTACTCCTATTATTAACATATTGATTGGTTAATTGAGTTACATGTATCGAGTAGTTTGCAATTTAGACTGCTCTGACTCTCATTCACAGTTCTTTATATTGGTGATGTTGTCGACAATGCTACTCTGATGGATGAACTGGCACGGTGTCTAGATAGAGAGTACAGAGTGTTGAAATACTGGAAGCACTTGGCCTATGAACTTCATATTCCAATTCTGGAATTCCAATTTTTTTCGAGCCCTGATCAGCAGTCTCAAAATTGGCAACCTTACTAATTTCATCATGCTCTTTCCATTTCTGGCAACCATTTTGTACTACCACCTATTTTTATGATTGACATGGTCATGTGACCGTATTATGCAAAGGGCCTATTAGCGGGCTCCATTTTAATTTGGTTAATAATTTAGGATTCAGCACCTTTCTGCATGCCATGCACAACCTATCTCTTATGCAGAACATTACTTAAATGTCAACCATGGTTTATGCCATTTGTTTTCAGATAAGTCACTCGGCTCTGTGGCCCAAGGTTTGTTCTTGGGGAAAGGTAATTCAACTGGCATTTACTGTAAGTAATAGCATGATTATGAAGACTGTTCGGATTTCATGAGAGCTATCATAAACAGCACTTGCAATCACAAGTTGAGTGATTAGGGTGAGGAAGCTGTAGAATTGCATATCGACCTCAAACAGCTCAATGGAGGCTTGACATACATGGGTTTAATAAACTCACAGTGCTTATACAAGGTCACCTTCACCATCACATGATTACATTCCACAGAAGCAGTGAAACATGTAAGAAGAACTGCTTCAACAACAATATTTTGAAAAAGGTTATAGCTGCAAAATGTTTAGAATACTCTTCGTAGAATTTGCCGCTACTGTCTAACTAACTGCCCTTACGGGAATTACATACAATGTATCTAGAAAGCCTCACCAAGCTAGTGTAGATAAAGGTCATACATCTTTTAAAACTAATTCTGAGAAATGGTTTGGAAGAGACATTTACATGTAACTGCAGCTAGTTGAGTATCAACAGTTGAGTTCATACAAGTTAGAATAGATTATTCATTTGTGATAACACTAGTTTTAATGTTTTGGTTTTCTTGAAGGTACCATGGCCATTAAAACCAAATTAGGTAGTGTTACATTTCAAATGGCAAACAGTAGAGATTCTATGCAACAAGAGAAGGCCAAGCAGCTTATAATGTCTGAGATGACAACATGGTTTGGTAAGACACATGCAGCTCACGTCCCGTCTGAGAACTATTTTCTTTGCCTAAAATCCTACTTGCAAGGAATTCAGGATGTAACTAAGACACCTGCAGCTCACATCCCGTCTGAGAACTATATTCTTTGCTTTCAATGCTACTTGCAAGGAATTCTGGATGTAAGAGTAGTAGATGCAAGGGAGGGTTGTTTACGGATAACAGTTGAGTGCAGCACTCTGGAGATTCTCGAGCGGCTATGGGAAGACTACTCTTCTGGTCACCTAAACACAGTAGCCAAGGAATGTCTTTTGACAGATGATATTAAGAGAAGATTTGATGTGGAATCGATAAAGTTGGAAACAACAATTTTGGAAGAAGATTACGTGGTTTGCAAACGGTTTCTAACAGGTATTTCACGTGAGTCAACAATCTACACCTTGAGACCATGGTTTGCTTTATATATCTGATATTGTAATTCTCAAAAGTGATCAACAACTAAGATTTCATAATCTTTTTTCAATTTATTCCTTCATGCGATATATTGAAACACTGCCATGGTGACAGTAGCAACTTCTACACAGGCTTTTAGCCAAAATTTGAAAAGTAGGGATCCTGGAGGCATGTCCTCCATATTTTTTTTTAATTAAGTTTTGGTGCATTGTGCATCATTTTCTCCCAGAATTGGGCATCCACAGGATATCTGGATGCCGTTCTGGCTAAAAGCTTGCATGCACATATTGTGGACCTTACCATATTTTATTTTATTAATTAGAAGTCTGTTATTCAGAACAGGATGAAAATTCCAATTTAATTTGCCATCTGCTCTGCATGCACTCAAAATTCCTGCAAAGTTTAAATAACACGGCAATAACCCCATACTCGGAGACCCAGGGACAGATAATTGGGGCGGGGGTAAGATAAAGCAGACAAAATCAGTGTGCAGAAATGTTTACTTGACGGATGAGAGACCCGTAAAGTAAACTTTCGCATGCACTCATTTCGCCGTTTTATCTTACTCCCGCCCCAATTATCTGCCTCTGGATCTCAAAGGATGCAATGACCGTTGAATGATTCAAATTGATTATGAAATCCTTTAGCATGCGACTGTAGTGACCAACGTTTTGTCGATAGTCCTGGGCACTCTTGGAATTGTATACATAAGGTCAGACCCTCCCTTACCCCTCCTTAACATCTACATAATATTTTCCTGTACCAAAAAATCACTGAATGTAGTTGCCGTACTGTAAAGTTCTGAAAGTAACGACCCTTGTTACTTTCGGAATTAGCAGCTTTTGAGGCTCGCTACTTTTGGGGTCTCTCGGGGAACAAAAATCGTTAAATAAAATTATACAGGTTTTGTTTTTACACTGTGCAACATGAACTGATGAAGCACGAAAGAACATTAATGCTTTGTGGCATAATCGATAGCTTCCCTTGTTATAAAGTGCCTTTACTGTGATCACATTATGACACTGCACGAAGATTATTACTTATACATTTGACTATAGCCTGCAAACGCAGACGTATTTCCGGCTCGAGTTTCCCCGCCAAAAATAAAAAATACGTCTGCGTTCGCAGGCTAATTTGACTATTGATTGGAAAAAAATCTTTATGTGTATAATTAAAAAACCTTGGTCTCGCTACTTTTGGGGGGTCGCTACTTTCGGGATTTATTTTAACAGCCACAAAGTTTTGACATTACTTGCGGGGGGTCGCTACTTTTGGGGGGTCATTACTTTCGGAACTTTACGGTAATTAAACCATACTTTGAACACTTGAGGTCAATAATGGAGTTTGCTAGTCTGCTGAGTGCTGACATCTGCATGTCTGCCTTTCCAGATGTTCAACTTCAAGATCTTGTTTTTGACTATTCAATGAGGGAAGGAGAATCAATGACTGTCATGATATTGCTATCTTATACCATTTTCAATATAAAGTAAACAGCCCAAATGCCCTACACTAAACATCCAATGATAACTACATGTAGATTCCTTTTATGTCTGATAATTTGTTATTTTGTATCAGGGGAAGCTAGTACTGCTACGGAAGGGGATCTTGTTGTGTATCCAGAACAAAGCAACACAGTAGATTCCCAACAATCACCTTCGATTGACAGTGATGAGTCCTCTGAACAACTAAATAATGAAGCTATTGATTCCTCTGTGACAAGTCCAACTGCTGGAGGCAGTGAAATTTTTACAATCTCAGACCAATCCAGAAATGAGCCGCATGATGACCAAGGTAATACAAAGTAATTTAAATTTATATTCATATTGATTTCTACCAGATAAATTCATTAAGCTTTAATTTATTGTATTAATTGGACAAGTGCTTTTTCATGCAGCGTAGATGAGGATTTCTGTGGGTATTTCCAATGAAATAAAAATTGCAATGATCACTTTTGATCAAGCGACGTTTCCAATGACTGAAGTGGCAATTCAGAAAATATAATCCTGAACACATATATTATAGAAGTAGAAAATTGAATATAAATGAACAAAATGGTGAATTTCTAGAACTTTTTCAGTAAGCCACTACCTCTCTGGAACCTCTATTTTGATTGGTCTTATAAACACTAGCTCTATTTTGAGTTTTTCTTTTGTACCAGGAGATTTAGCTGTTGTTGATTGTGTTTTACAACTGTTACAGCAGAACAAACACCTGGTAGTCAAGGCAAAATGAATAATAATCAACATTCAAGGAAGGAGGAGCAAAGAGAACCAGAGAGAATTGATGGTGGAACTCCAAATGGAGTATCAATCACTAAACATAAATTTACCTTTGTCAACAAGAATGACAGAACAAGAGCAAATTGAACTGGGTGTGACTATTACTTTCACCTACCTTGGCGATTTATTTACATAAAATAAATTTACCTTGGTCACAAGGTTAATATAATAAAATATGTTACATACTATTAGTATGTAACATATTTTATCACATGATTAATTTATACAGGTGATATTTTGATCTTAATCAAGGGCATAATAATACTTGCTACTGATTGTGTGAGGGAGTTGGGTTCCTTCTTGAAATGGATTTTAAAAGAAAGTTCAAACAGAACTCTTTTGAGTTTGATTTGCTGCAGCAGTTGTTTCATCCAAAAATGAAATTTTACAAAAAAGGCTTGTAGCATAAAATGAAAAACTGAAAAGGCATTGTAATTGTTTTAGTTAAAGTAACAGAAGCTTATTCAAGTTAATAATAGTTTTTATGCAAGGTGGCCTAAAAACTTTACATCACCAAGGTTTGGATGAAAAAAAATATGATGGCCATTACAAAGAGTCTGCAGCAGAACTTCACTAGGGTGCATGTCCGCACATTCCAAGAAGATTATTACCTTAGTTTGTAGTTTGTTTACTTTCGTTACTCAATAGCTTGCATGCATTTCAAAATTTTCAAACATTTCTCCTTAAGGGAAAATTTAGATTGAATGCTAAACTTAAATTTGGTTGAAAATGGCAAAAGTGACCCAACAAAGCTGCAGTGTAAACCTCAACTTATATTCAAACTACTCCTATTATTAACATATTGATTGGTTAATTGAGTTACATGTATCGAGTAGTTTGCAATTTACACTGCTCTGACTCTCATTCACAGTTCTTTATATTGGCGATGTTGTCGACAATGCTACTCTGATGGATGAACTGGCACAGTGTCTAGACAGAGAGTACAGAGTGTTGAAATACTGGAAGCACTTGGCCTATGAACTTCATATACCTCCTGATGTCCAGAAAGGATTTGAAATTTATTTTGAGTTGAGTCCCACAGTGCATTTGTTCCAGTTTTTGTCTACAAATGACCCACATCTCACTGTTGGAAAACTAAGAGCAGCATTGAAAGATATCCACAGGAATGATTTGATCAAAGAGTTGAAAGGTATATGAGTGTCCTGTTATTCTAATATCTTATATGGCCGAGACTCCTTGGGGTCTGGATGCTACTGAATCCATCTATCCATCTATCGGATCAGGGGATATTGACCACATTCAATATTCTTCCATCTAAACCAGCATCTAGGCCGCAACATTTTTCTAAGTTATTGTTTAATAAATTGTAAACAAAGACAATATCATTAGCGGTTTGCAACAGCAAAAAAGCCAGCTAAATGTACATGTATGTTTGCCTAAGCCCTCTCAGTTGTTTGTTTCTAAAAAAACATAAAAGAATTGGTCGTCATTTTATGTCATGTTGGGTTTTGCCCATATATTAATATCTTATTAACCAAGCTTGGTCGGTGTGTACATGTATGGTGGAATCTTGACCCAACCTCGTTCCCAGGGTCTCTCATCTTCCCGCCCCCTGGAGCGAGAGAAGAGAGACCCTGGTCTGGTCTGGTCACGTGTCTAATTGACATTTTCAAACCCCAGGGAGGGCTCCTACAATTACGAATCTTTGTCGCGCTTTCTTTTGTCGACAACAAAGCGAGGCCAGAAGCTAATGGCCACTGTTCACAGGCAAGCGATGTTTTTATACAGCAGTCTTCAGTTCGCTGTTTGCAGTTACTCCAATGTTTAGAGGCAATTTACTATGGCCGAGATGTCTACGGAAAATCGATGAATTTCGGAAAATCGATGAATTTCCAGCGCGCTAGCGCTGCTCCACGGCAGGCAAGGTCTCGAAAGGTCAATGTCGTATCGGAGTCAATCGTCAAGGCGTCATCATTATATAAAATAACACTGACGTCTGAACATTTCCACAAAGAGGAAAGAAAAATATTAAGACACCATGGGCTTAATTCAAGTTTAATAAACCAAGCTTATATTTTGCGAGTCGCTGACTCTTAGTCTAAGCGCTGCAAAATCTAATACATCACGTACACATCGCATAAATGTAAAACAAAGTGAATGCACGTTGCATATCGAGTTTTCCTGTTTTTAAAAGATGTATCCTAAAAGGGTAAAGGTAAGGCGAGTGCAATAAAAACAAACAGAAACAATCAACAGTACGTAATTTACCTTGAGTTGGGTTGAATTTTCTTGACGATCACGGAGACTTGCTCTGGTCGGTGATCATTTTGTCACCTTTTATCATTTTCGCAACGCCGCCGGTAGCGACGAAATACACGATACCGAATACAGAATAAAGAATCAAGTAAAACATCGCCGCCGAATAAATAAAAGCTATAAAGATTTTCTTTATCCCTTTCCTGTCCTGGATTCGCTTTCGACTCCTTCGTCTTCGCAGATCTTGATCAAATGTGCGTTGTACAGCAGTGTACAGATGGCGATCTTTCGATACATCTAAGACCATCTAAGAACCCTAGCTTTCCTTGATCGCGGTCTTGAAGGCTACAAAAATATTTAATCGTCCGTTAATCGTCTTTTTGGCGTCTCAGAACATGCGGTTATTTCGATTTACAACACTTTCCGCTCACCCCTAGGCAAAGTGGAGACAAATTTCACACTCATCTGCCCCTCCCACTAATCTTTTATTTGCTACATCCCAGATTCTGGGACACACGTGACCAGACCAGACCAGGGTCTCTCTTCTCTCGCTCCAGGGGGCGGGAAGATGAGAGACCCTGGGAACGAGGTTGATCTTGACCTTGATCTTGGTAAAGACCTCACTGCGTTCACACAGTAACAATATAACCTTTTGGCTGGCAACCATTTGTTCAATAAAACATAACAGTTGCAACCCCCTGTCTCTTACTCTAACTTTAATATAGCCCCAAAGGTGTCTAATATGAGCACTCGCGAGGAGTCACCCTCGCCCAGGCGAGTGTCAGGAGTGTTGAGATAGGGTAAATCATTGATCACTTGCCCATTTGGTGAGTACGATTTTCATCACTAGGTAATTATTCAAATTGGAAGAAATTGGAAATAAACATGATTGCTTTTCACTTTCCATATTGACTGTCAACTGTAACCCCTGAATAACTACTTGTAAGTTAAGTTTTGTTTGATACATCTCTTTGATAAGGATTTAATTAATTTTGTACATGTAGATACCAGTGACACTGACATGGTGGTTGATGTGTTTAACAACAAGCCATCCTTATTGGATAGGATTGCACTGAAGCTTGACTCAGCTAAAAGACCAGTGGGGGATTGGAGAAACCTGGCTCGAAAACTGATTTCTAATGGTCAGCTGGTTAAGGAATTTGAGGCGCAGTTGCATTCGTCAGACAACCCTACTGCACTTCTGTTTCGGTATTTATGTACAACTGAAGGGTTCAGTCAGCTAACTGTTGGTGTCCTGAAGGGGCACTTGGAGGACAAAAAAATGTTAAGGAGAGATGTTCTGGCAGCTCTTGCTGACCATGGAGTGGAAGGTTTGTAGATGTATAATTTCATACATGTATATGTATGAACGTTATCTGGGGTTTTTATATTTTAGGAGGGCCACTGGTTTGTCAGCTACGCTGTTATGTTGTCACCCTCATTAAATAAAGTTGTTTATTTATTTATTTTTACTGTTAACACTATACAGTAATTGTATACCTACCTGCATACAGTAGCAACCTAACCTACCAACCCAACCTAACCTACCTCCTACCAGTACACTATATACCTACCTTGTTAGTACCTAAGTACTGTACCCATATGCATCATGCATGCATATATTTACATTGTATTTGTATACATGGTTATACATCTGAGCGGACACTCTCGTAAGCGGACAGCTCTACTTACGGCCGCCTTAACACTTTCAAGGGCCATTTGCAAAGGAAAGAACTGTTCTGGATCCGTTGTCATCATCTACAAACAGAGAAACGTCCATTTACAGCACTGACTACGATTGCGTTACACGGCACAAATTTGCATAATAACATCCTACACATGTCTAGTCAGTCATTATGGTCGAATAATTCCGTTTCCATGATTCCGTTTAGAAATTTGAATCAAATAATCATTTTTAAACAGTTCTAAAGTAAAGCGTCAGCCGTTTTGAACGTAAGATCTTTATATTGGCTTAGTAATGATTCAGAAGAGTCCTAAAGTAGAAGGCCTTTCAGTACTTTACAATGGTGCGTGCATGATTGAGAAAAGCCATATTAGGTATATATGCATGATTGATGGTGTATTGCCAACTTCACAGTCAGAGGTTTGACTCCGAAGGTCGCGTAGCAATGAAATCGACGGTAACACTTTCCCTCAGCTGAAAAGTGCCTCAATACTCTGGCAATAAACTCAATGTGGTAAAAGACGTCAAGTATCTGTAATCTATATAAATATGATTAAAAATAGTTACTAACTAGTTTTAAAAGCCCAAGAGTGTGACCACTTTTAATTAATTCACATTCTTTCGTGCATGCAGACTATCTAATTAGAAACCGAAGATAGCTATCCTCAGCTTGATTGGATAGTATGCGTACACAAAAGAATGTGAATTTTTAAAATAAAAAATGGTCTCACTTTGGGTGCCTTGCTGGAAATATTCATGTTCAAAGATTATTCTTACTAAAGAAATCAATTTGTAACTGACAATTTGCAACATTTTGTAACTTACAGATGGTGATCTTCTCTCTGGTGTCTTTAGTCCTGACTCTGATCTTCTGAACAGTGTTAGCACTCTCCTTAACAAAAAATCCCCAGGAGTTAAAAATTGGAGGTATCTTGCTTACAAACTTGGTGTGCCAAACAAGGTGTATGATGACTTTGATCCAGATGCAAACAGTCCAAGGTGCCGCCCAACCAAAATGATGCTTGAATGGCTCCGATCTGAACACCCTGAAATGACTGTGGATCAGTTGAGAACAGCAGTGAAAGAGATTGGCCGTGCTGACGCTTTGGAGATTCTTGATGGTTACCTTTCACAAGGTACTTATAACTACTCTGCAGGAAATAACCAGCAACAGGGGCTTGTGTTTTGTCTGATAAATAATCTCATGGACATAATTTATGCAGGGTTTTCCTTTTCTGATTTCAAATAGAGTTGGTGTAGAAAAATTAAAAACAGGCAGAGCAATCAACAAAAAATTATTGAGAAAAGAATGCAATGAAAATTAAAGTTGCAGGCAAAGGCCATGTTCACGAACAGTGAAAATCTGCTGTCACCTACAGAAAAGGAAAACCGCGCATACGAGAGGCTTCTGACTGGTTTAGGATGAAATGCTCTCCAAATATAACTTTAAAAAATCTGTCTCCACTACTCTTAAATTTAAAAATAGAAAATGGCTTGCATTGTTTACATAGCCTGATGCAAACACAAGAGTTTATGTAAACCCGAGCCGCAGGCAATGGTTTACATAAGTACTTCTGAATTCTCCCAGATTTTTTCACTAAAGTTGCACTTTCAATTATCTTTGTCAATAAGGTATCAGAAATGTTATGTTATGTTACCCTTAGAGGCCTTTAACTGATTCCGTTTATAACTGGCATTACGTATTATCTTTTTCAAATATTTTGTAGTCTTTGTTTGATTCATCGTTATATCATCCAGTTGTTTTTGAACACTATCATAATTTGGTAGATCCAATTCATCTAATAAGCTATTCTCATCATCAACTTCTTCATCATTATCCTCATCATCTTCACTCATTATCCCATAGTCTGGCCCCTCATCATAATCATATATTGGAGGCTCTTCTGGAAGATCAAGATCTGGATTCATATATATTTTTTTATTCCCATCAATTAAATCTTGTAAACTATCTTCATAAGATGGAGGTTTTGGTACGATCTCTTTAGTTTGTCCTGTATCATCCACATATAAATTATCAAGATCAAAATCTTCAAGTTCATCATCGATAGAAATACCATAATCAGGAACTTCTCCTTTTTTTACAGTTTTTCTTTTTATTAGTTTTTGCAAATTGGATATCATGACATCATTCAATTTAGATGTTATTGGTTTGAATGCTTTCTTAAAAGATGTTTCACTAACCTTCTCACCTAAATTTCTTTCCGTTATTGTATCACGCACAAAATTAATCTTATTTCCAAGTTTGCTTTTATTTTTTGCAAGTTCTTGCCATTTCAGTAAACTCATTTTATATTATTAGATTAGATAATTTCATAACGTTTCATGCCAAATCATATATAAAAGAGTAAATACTACATGACGTACTACATGACGCACTATATGATGTACTACATAACATAATACTGAATTATATAATATAACAATATAGATGAAAATTCCAAACTATGATGTCGAAGATAGTAACATGAATTTTAAACAATTGTATGAATTTATGCCTGATAATACTTTTAGAATGTTAATTTGCGGGCCCTCAGAATCAGGTAAAACAAACACGTTAATGCATATGCTTTATAACTTAATATATTTTGATAAAATATATCTCCATGCAAAAAATCTTGAACAATCGAAATATCAAAATATGCAAAAAACATTCAAACCAATAAGTGGAGAGGTTGGTTATGACATTATAGAGGCGAGTAATGATAAAATTCTTCCTGTGAATCAATTAGAGGGTAATAATCAAAAATTAGTCATATTCGATGATTTCGTGTGTGAAAAGAATCAAAAACCGTTGATTGATTATTTTATCAGAGGTAGACACTACAATTGTAGTGTTATTTATCTATCACAAAGTTATTACAAAACACCAAAAGATATACGGTTAAATTGTTCCCACTTTTGTATTTATGATTTCCCAAGCAATAACGAAAAATCAATGATATGCCGTGAAAATGGTATCAGTAAAGAACAATATAAGAGAGCAACTGAAGATCCGTATTCATTTCTGTATATTGATAAGCCGAGAAAATTTACAACAAAAATTTTAATGAGTGCATATAATCTAATATAATAATATAAAATGAGTTACTCTAATGGATTGTTACCAGATCAATCTTCTGATTACCAAATTCAAGGAAATTCGAAAGGTGAAAAAGGAGATCAAGGTATTGGATTTCGTTTGACTGATGAGGGTAATTATGACATCCAAAATAAACGGTTGGTTAATCTTGCTGATCCAATGAATGGTCAAGATGCCATTAACTATATGACAATAAAGGCTCAGACCCTCTTATTGGACGGGTCCAATAAGATGACGGGAAGCTTCGATTTGGATGGAAATGATATGAATTCGGTCGGAAATATTGTTATGAACCGGACGAAGATAGTCAATCTCGAAACCGATGATCATGATCTGACCGCTGTCAATAACGTGACGATGAAAGGTCACGTCGATTCGACTGCTCTTTCATTACGAGGGAAAAATCACATGCTTTCAGATCTGGATATAGATCACTACAATCTGAAAAACGTCAACAATGCTCTAATCAGGACAGCAACCATCCCCATTCTCAATAGTGTTACACCACCGGACCCCGGAGCTATGCGAGTGATTAACAAATTATATCTGGATAAAAATTATTTGGATAAACAAGGTATTGATACTGTGATCGAATCAAAAACACGACTTTTCATTGAAACAGACGTTATTGGCAATCTTGATATGAAAAACAAGTTGATAAGTAATCTGCACGACAGTGATGCTGAAACAGATGCCACTAACCTTCGTAGCGTTAAACTCCTCCTTTCGGGGGCACATGTTAATATTTGGAAAATTCAAACGTCTATTGATATGAATAACAATAAAATCATCAATATCAAAGGTCCTGTTGATGATCACGATTGCGCTAATAAAGCTTATGTAGATAAACAATCTGGTACAGATATCAGTGTCCCATTGTCTCACGATCTCAATATGGGTGGCTATCTGATTACTTATCTTAAAGAGCCTACACAAGATAATGAAGCCGCTACGAAGAGTTACGTCGACGTTGGTTTGGATGAAAAAGTTGATAAATTAACGCTAAATTCATATCCAACAAAAATTTATACTGATGGTGAACTTGGTAAAAAAGTAAATCTTGCTGGTTCTCAAATGTCAGGTATCTTAGATATGGGTAACAATAGAATTAAAAATCTGGCAACTCCTCTCAGTCAAGAGAATGGTGCCGCCGTTAATGTTGCATTTGTGAGTGAGGAATTGAGAAAATCAAACACATTGATAACTATGTTGATAAATCTCATATTTCAAGTTCAAACAACAAAAAAGATTTATTTAGATATTTGATGGAAGACAAAAAAGAATCGGTGAATGAACACAATATTATCATTGATGGAATTGTCAATTTTAGCAGGTCTCCGCACAGTTTGAACAAAAAAGCTTATAGTCTAAAACTAGGGATAAATTCCCAAAAGAAATATTCATCCCGAATCGGTTTCAATATGCTCAAGCTACCAGAAGGAGAATTTACTTTCGTAATTGAATTTTTCCCGCCATCAATGACAAATGCGAGTTTGAATGTGGTTTCAACGTCTTTGAATATCTCACAACAAGCAACAAAAAGTTTTCAGAATTATACCAGATCAATCATTCATATGCATAAATGGTCACTTACTCCACCAGAATTTATTTATTTAGATTTAAAATGTGATGGATCTTCTTCAAGTCCAAGCCAGGGGCAGGGGTATTTGATTGTTTATGGTGTTAAAGGGAGTCAAAGTGATGTATCATCAGATGTTTACGATACTGTTTTTGTCATTGAAAATGGTAATATGGTGATGGAAAACTGATATTGATATGAATGGCCATCAAATAAAAAATTCCACGCATTTCTTACATGGTATTCTAAATACAAAAGACGAAAATAAGACATTTTTATTAAACGGGTGTGATAAATTAATTGTGCCTAATTACAGCCATATTATTCAAATAAAAGCAATGCATTTCAAATTTGCATCTCAATATACAAAATTTAAATTGAAAATAAAACATGGGTTCCTTCTTCAAACCGTAAATAATTACACATCACCTTCGGCTACCCAACTTCAAACAATAGATATAGATCTGAAGCTCACATTTGGCCATTTAGGAATTGATTTGACTTCTGAAGCGCCAGAAGAAGAAGAAATATTGTTAATGGTTGAATATAGAATACCATGATGAATTTAATCTAATGAATAATATATGCAAGATGACCAAAGAAATAAGTGAAAATGTTTTTAAATTCAATCATATTGATCCAAAATTGAATCCAGAAACCATAAAAGAATTAAAAACTCTATACTCTCATTACCATAAAAAATGGTGGCTATATAAAAAGGCTTTCAAGATGTTTAAGATGAAACATTTAGCCATAAACATATCATCCGTTTCTTTAGTTTCAGCTGGAACGATAGCTGGTAGTTTAACATTAAATCCAATTATTATTGGAACCTTAACTGGTTTAGGAGTTATTGTAAAATCCATTTCATCTATAAAAAAATATTTACGAAAAATTGAAATGTGTAAATTTGCGTATTCTACATATGCGAAAACTCTAGTAGAACTAAGAACATATCTCCGAGGTGCTGTATTCAACCATAACCAATTCATAAATGAAATGAGATTATTAGATGAGATAATAATTGACATGTGTCCTATTGTGGATAACTATGAAAAAGAGTATAGAAAAAGATTTACAACTTAAAAATCTATAAAATTCCAATGTTTTATAAATCTCAAATGAGATGCTCAAAATCTCTTCCTGTATCATGACGTCACGACACAGCTGTGTTGTTATGTCATACTATTTCTTATTTTTTTAAGCTTCGTTGGCTTAGTTGCAATATACGTTAACCCGGTTTTTGTACAAATATCCATCCAGATAGTTTCATATTGTTTTAAGGTTTTCAGGCTCTTAGGAAGATCAAAATATTTGTAACATGGAGATTGTATTATTTTGAATATCTTTCGGAATATGAAGTTAAATTTTATTGACCGTTTTCTTTTGTCGTTAAGTAAAACACCTTCAATCTTCTTAAACATACTATTAATTTTGGCTCTATCTTTATACGATATTTGAATCCTGTGTTTAAAACATTTATCGTCTAAGACGTTCTTTATATGGTATTTCCGATGATAGACCGACTTCTTCCTAAATTTACACACGTTTTCATAAAAATCTATGTATTCCGGTCTTAGTTCATATGAGTCCACAACACCACAGTTTATACAAACAAACATACCTTTTTCATTAATCGTTTCTTTATTAACACAACAGGGTTCATCATCTTTACATTTTACATTTTCAGCTAACTCTTGATCACAGAAAGGGCAAATAATCTCTCCATCTTCCTTCAAGCCGTTATGAATATTCGCATCACAATTCATCCTATATACTATTAGTAGAGATTATATTTTAAGTACAATAACAAACAAAAACGTATGACGTCACGACACAGCTGTGTCGGCCTACCTAAATAATTCAGTGCTTCAATGTTCACGTTTATTTCTACCGAACGATGTGACGTCACGACACAGCTGTGTCGGCCTAAATCTTACAAATAACACAAAAGCAATCTATTTCATGGGTCCACGGCAGTGCAACCTCTTTATGACTTTCAAAATATTTTACAATAGCGCCACCATTCTTCGAAAACCATATAAATGGTAGTGTACACCTACATACCCTTTTGTATGGTGAAAATTGCTTATAGAACTTTCTGAGTTGCCGTGCACGTGTTTGTTTAACCTCACATCGTGAGTTGACCCAGTCGTCGAAGCTACCACTGACTCGTTGTTTCACCTTTTCTTCTTGAAACTTGTTGAAAGCTTGACTTAGCCACTTACCATACAAGAAAGCGTTTTTAACGACATAATTATCAATCGTTTTAAAAGAGTTCTGACAATGTTTCAAATGCCTCTCATAGTCGACAAGACTCGCTTCGCCTTCTGGAAAGATGCTGGGTACATCGAAGTGTAATATTTGCCCTCTGATGTAATTATTTTCCATTTCCCGCACAAGTGACCAGCCATCAGATTCAACCTCGACCACTAAACGTTTCTTCTTCCGTTTAGTTTCTTCAGTCTCGAACAACAGTTGTGGTATATTCGGGGCTCCTTCTGTCGTTGGAAAACTACGAAGAACAACTTTAGCGTCTTCAGACTTATTATCGTTCAGTAATTCCACTGCATAGTCACGTTGTAAACAACATTCTGAATAGATACCCATCCAGTACAAACCAAACGCTTGTACTTTCTCATTCATAAATGCTATGTTCTGATGGTAAAATCCATCAATTATTTCAACATCAAAATCTCTCTCATAACCAGTTTCTGGTGTGTCTTCTTCCAAAGCTAAATCTTCCATCACTTCAGACAAACCAGTTTCAATGCCAGCCATTTTAAAATTTAAACTAATGAACTTCTAAATTCTCTTTATATACAATTGATGCATTCAGGAAATTTTCCCTTATCCTGTTTACCACAAATCACTAATTTTGATTGGTTGAATAAAATCATACGATTGTCTCATGACTGTCTCATGACCTGACATGTTCAGACCTGCCAGCGGGGGAATCCCCGAATATGACATCCGGTTTTCCGAGAATGTCACGCAATGAAATCACGCAATGAAATAAACGCACCATTTGTTTTAAATAACATATAGTTTCAAAATTTTACAGCGCATTATTTGGTTCTGATATTATAGCGCATTATTTGGTTAAATATGATGTAATCAAAAAATGGAAACAATCAAATGGAATTATGCGCTGAAACCGCCATATACTATACTACTGCTGACTAGTGCATAACGCTTGCGCATATATTGCGCATAATATATACAGTGGGACATACAGTGGAACTCTCCACGCGAAACGAAAATTCGTTTGAAAAATCAGGAAGTTCGAAATATCGGGGGTAAAATTACAGTGAAACAAGTCCAAGGGAAACGACTTTTGGTTCGAGTTATCGGGGTTTTCGAGAAATCGAGGGTTCGAAAAATCTAAGTTGCAGCAGTAATCGAGGTCGAGAAGCCGTCTATGCCCGTCTTACATTTCATTATTTATTTCATCCTTCAATAAACAAACGCCTTGTTTGAGTTCGAAATCGAAATACTCGACCGCCCCCAAAAATGGAGATATAAACACATGCGTTAAAAAAAGTAAAGGAAAAAAAAAAGAAAAAAAAAAGAGACCCTCCAGGCGCTGAACCCACGAACTCTAGACTCCAAAGGCAACAGAAAGTCTTTGGGAAAAAATTGTTTATCAACTGGGTTTGTATTGAGCCGCTGAGTTATTTGGACTATCACAGCAGGCTCAAGTGTTGAAGTGCTGGATTGAACGTGCCGGTTGCCGTTTTTAACCCTGCAAATATCTCGTTGCCGAGGTTGTTGAGGTGGACGTGACACGATTTACTCATCAAGTGATTTGTTTTAGTAGTCTTTTAGTGGCAATGTTTCTCATGTGTAGATCTGTTTAGATGTTCGAACGATTTACAATGATAAATTGAAAACGTAATTTGAGTTCTGCGTGTTTCACATACAGAGATAAGAATGAGTATCACGTTATTAAGGCAACTTGTGTTTCAATTTAACATAATTTTCCGAGTTCAGTGGCTCATAGCCACTTTGATTGCTCTCGTGTATAACCCCCTTAAATTTAAAATGCCAGATGTAAACTGGCAATTTCAAAATGCCCCATATCTTGCTGACTACGTTGATTGCTTTTCAATGGATAGTGGCCTATTCTCACAGTAAACAAAAACGCATTTTCGGGCGTAGTCACATGACTAATGACATCATCACCCTAAGTTTGATATGAGAGTTATTTTATGGTAAGTGTTATTATCTTGTGGTGCTACACCCTTCTGGGCCTCAAATTGACAAAGTTATTTGGCATTGAAAAATTTTAAGTTGCAAAGGGTTCTGGGAAGGTTCTTATTATAATTATATATTGCTCTTATAATTGAAGGGCAAGCTGGAATAAGGGCACAACCAGCATTTATTTGCGAAAATTTGAAATTGCTCAGGAAATTGCCGATTTTTCACATACAGGCTTGTATTCGTGTGGTAAACATTGCCCTGTATTTTTTCCCCCTGATTTTCGCTTCGTTTCCGAGAAAATTCGTATGCAAATAACTCCATTTTCCTTGGCGGTTTTCTTTACAAACTAAATCTTTTGTTTGTCTGAACAATGAAATCATCGAAGCGACGCAAGCCGATTACAGTGATTTGCTAATTAAATCACGGCTTTCTGCTTATAACAGCGGTTTTCTTTACGGTAGTGGGTATAAAGAGCGAAATCATGCTTAAAGTTAAGCTGATTTTTAGTTCGTTTAACTCCTAAAGTAGCGTTTACCTGGCCTAAATGCTACACCAGACGAGAGGTACATCGGTGCCGGTCAAAACCATCAGAGCGCGTTGTCGAAGCTGCTGAGATTTGTGAAGAGTATGCTAATCTGTTGACATGCTGTTACTTTCGAATTCATACGTAGCCTACGTAGCAGGCGTTCCGCGATCGAAGAGTGGCCAGCAGTTTCCTTTATAATACTCGATCCTTGCATTGCTGAGCCTTTGGAACATAAATTTACACCTAAATCTCACGAGGCCACTAACGTGGCGCAATCGGTTAGGTGGCGAGACCAGAAGCGCGAATTGTAATCTGGTATGTAGAAGGTTCGAATCGCGAGACGCTTTCTTTCTATTTTTTTTTTCTTCCTTTCACGGTAGGCCGATTTCTTTTTCTAAAACATAAAACGAAAACAGGTTTCTGTTTGAAAAATCTATCGCCGAATAATTTCCGTACAAAGCAGATATATTGCAGTGGGTGTTCTCTTTCTCTCTTGGACACTCAATCACTGTTATTGCATTTCTGGCCTTCTGATTGGCTCCTTGCGCCCATGTTACCACGATTGGTCTAAACACGTCACGTGACGCAGCCAAAACTGCGGAATATCCGGTGATATTCCCCAGTTGTCAAAATTTGCGTTTTACGCCCGCACGTTCAGTTTTCTTCCAAAATAAATTGTTAAATTGAATAGAACAGAATGTTTTGAACAGACTAGCAATATTTTTGAACACCAACTTAACTATTTTTATGTTTAACAGCTTGGCCGAGATCTTCCACGGCAAACAGACAAACAGAGTTTGTTCGGCGAGACAGTGAAATTTGAAAAAGATGCGTAATATTATTAAGTAAAAAAACTTCTAAATCAAACAAAAGTTTTAAAAAGCCCATTAAAATAATGCAAAAAGTTTGGAACATACATACATACATACATACATACTTTATTGAAGCTCCCTAAGTGGGTTTTTCAGCATCAAATACAAATTTAAATTAATTAAGAATATAAATACAATAATATAGTAATTACAATAAATATATTAAAAATATTACAAATGTAGGAAATTAATCTAATAACAAATTAGCAAGATGACGCTTAAAATTCTTAGGACATTTTAAAGACGTAATATTACTGTAATAAATATAAAATATTTAATGGGAAATGCCTGTAAATGTACGACAAATGCAACTGAACGAGCACTAAAGGCAGCCTGAAACAATTTTGAAAGCTTAAACGGGAAGTTCCGAAAACCGAAACACAATTAATTCTTCCCAAAAATGAAAACCTGTTTAGCCTATTCAGTATTGTTACCAGTTGTATTTCGAAGAAGCTTGTGAATTCCAGCTGGACTAAGCTTTTAAAATCAGCACAATAAATATCAGATACGAAGCATAATACTGCAGGTACAATCAAAGATCACTTCACAGTGAAATTATCACTCTCTTTCTCTCCAACCATGTAGATATTGAGGGTTTCCTTTGTTAACTTTTGTTCTTTACTTCATGCAGTGAACTTGATTTCAGCTCAGTTCGTTTCAACACAATTAATTCTCTAGTGGCTCAAGATTTGCTCTCCGTAAACAAGTAAAACCCTCGTTCAGCTGTCCGTTCAACCATAGTCCCTGGTTCAACTAATAATAATAAAATAATAATAATAATAACTAGTAGTAATCACAAATTAAGAGAGTGCGTTCGACGGACAGGTTAATTTCAAACAGAGGATGGTTCTCAAGTGGTCATGAACGAACTTAGAACGTTTGCTTTCTGCTGATCAATATGAAATCTGTTGGCTTTGGCCATCGCGCAGAATGCCTATTGTTCTCGGGACATACTTACAGTCGTGTAAAAACTATAGGTCTGTAATATTGCTCATTCAACTTGAACTGAGCGCCTATCATTGGTCAACGAAAATGCGCGCTTTAGCCAATATGATTGGCTTGATATATTCTTTTTATTGAGAATTGTGCCAAGGAAGTATAATTGAAGAAATGGTGGAATGATATTCCTGAATATATTTAAGTTGAGTTAACGATTTGTCAATTGCAAGTGCCTTCCCCCCTCCCCCCTTTCAGTCTGTTTGCTTTGCTTCATGTGGTTGAAAACTAATTGACAGTGATGGCTGGGAGATAGCCAATAGCCATCCCAATAAAAAACACTAATGAATACATTAAATTATGGAGGCACAAATTGCAACAGTGACATTTATTGAAATTTATTGAAAATAATTCAAAACGGTATTTAAACAATGGTGCATTATACATAATATTTAAAAAGATGTACTTTGCTTGAAAATAACTTTCTAACAAATTGGAAAAACAGGAACTTTGGCAACTTGAATAACACAGTACATGAGTAAACAGTATGATTTATTGATAATATACAAAATACACCTTCCACTTTTTCCATTGTTTCAGGGCCTGAAAGATAGAAGTGATTTCCATTCATACATGTATGTACCCTCTACTTATGGATTTTTACTGACATCTAAAGCTTGAGAACAGGAGTGTGTGCACGACCCATAATATTGAATTTGTCAGTTAATATTAAATATATATTTGCTTGCGCTAATTTCCTCTCGGTCGAATTATATTGGTCCGATTCGGTCTTAATCTTGAATATACATGGCCTGAATCGACAGAGGAGATCGACGGCTGAAATTCTGGCTAGATTACAAATGTAAGCTTATACAACTTGGTATATTTTGAACCGAGCTGTAATGTTCATTTGCCATCGCCGAGCAAAACAACTCGATTTATAACCACAAATCACGGTCATATCGATCAATAATAAGTTGATATCTAGCCGCGTGACAATAAATCGGTTTGTGTTTTATTTGTTTCGGTACACAACAGCGTGCCGATTCTTCAGCGAGGACAAGAGTATCTGCTGTGATGGAAAACAGCTGAGTTGACACATCACAGCTCGGGGTGAATTGCAACGTTTGTTTCTTGGAAAACACAGCTTTCTGATATTCTGATAAACAGCTTGGCTCGTAGTTGCTATCAATAGTTCTACAAAATCAACACAGCTTCACTTACCTTGGGAAAAAACAGCGAAAAGATCCGTGACCCAGTTGAAAATCGAAGTGAGCAGAGTGAGCAACACACGGAATATTCGAGTTACCATGCCACGAACGATAGCACGAGATCGAGGCAATATGTCTTACACGACCCAAGATAGCGCCCAAACCCTGAAATCGCATGGCATCCAGACCGATAAAGTGATTAGTTTCTAATGAAACTGTGGTGCTGCGTCGGCGGGCAAGTGAAACACTATGTTGATTATGAGACGACCCGGAAACAGGCAGAATTTTTTCACAACCACCACTTGTTTTCTTCAAACGAGACAAGAATCTCGGCAACTTTTTAGTTAAAAGTTCTCTTAAAACCGACGAACAACCAGGTTCTTTCAAATGCTCGCGCGCGCGATGCAACACCTGTCCCTTCATTCACAATACTGTCAACATCTCAGGTCCAAAACGCTCAATCAAAATCACCGATCATTTTGACTGCACATCCACTAATGTAATCAACTGCATAACTTGAACTCTGTGCAAAAATGCTTTACATTGGAGAGACAGGAAGAAGACTAGGAGATCGCTTCCGCGAACATTTGAGAGACGTTAAAAACAACGATAGAGACGCCTCTAAACCTGTGTCTAAACATTTTAATCTTCCCGGTCATTCTTTTGAAAACATGATCGTTTGCGGCCTTTCCCTTCATCAAGGCAACACTGAAAGTCGTAAAACCTCAGAACACAAATTTATCTTTCAAATCGGCACCTTGGCTCCCCATGGGATCAACGAACGCTTCTCGTTTAACTAACTAAATAAATTTATTCATGCATTCTCCGTTACCATGCTTCCTCCAATCACGGAACTCCTTATACTCTAGTATATAAACACACACAACCCACAATCCTCCACTTTGCTCCGACGAAGGGCTAACGCTCGAAACGTCAGCTTTTAGAAATTCGCTACGGCGGTTTATTTACCTTTATTAACTCTGAGTTGATAATCAACATAGTGTTTTCACTTGCCCGCCGACGCAGCACCACAGTTTCATTAGAAACTAATCACTTTGTCCATTTATTTGTTATTCGCTGGCGACCCGTTTCTCTTTCCATTTCAGATCTTTTTCCTCAGCCGACAGACCAGATCCCCGAAGTCCAAGATGCCAAGCTTGAAGAAACTCACCAAGGAACTACGCCAGGAAATCGTAAGTTACCTCATTCCTTTTCCTTCTATCTGTAGTAGTTTAGCTTTACGTTTAGCCACCCTCATTTTCGCCAAAACTAGGTTTTGTAGTCCACATTAACTTTATCGGCCGTTGCCTTCAATCCAAAGTTATCCCAAGGGCTTTCGTTCTAATTCCATGCGTCTACTTTTTCCAACTGTAACAAACAGTATCTTAAAGAATTTTACAGCGCTCAAGAATCTTTTTCACGTAGAATTATGAAATTACTATCAAGTCTATGTGCCAAAAGCGCAAGAACTTGACGACCAAATTTTCACTTGTCGGTCCGAAACTTTATAACATTTATTCAGCCATTTTAGTCAAATCCATTCGTGACAAAATCCAGCAACTCAATTCTAATCTTTTTACTCATTTGAACCAAATTAAAACTCAGAAACTTGAACAATTAGTCGGTCCACGCGCTACCGCGATTAACAATTCATTACTTGATAGCCAAAATACTGTAGTCACCATTCCAGAAAACTTTCCGCTTTCTGATCCCGAGAGATCTGTTCTTAGCAAAGGCCTTAAATTTGTTCCCATTTCTAAGCAAGTCGACGAATTTTCATCTTTCATTTTCATTTTTCATCTTTACCTACGTACATAAAGACACCCACCACGCGCTGACAATTTTTCGCGATTTCAACTTCGCCCAACGAAAACAAGCTTATTTTCACGATGGATATCACATCTTTATACACTGTAATCCCCAACAACGAAGGACTTCAAGCGCTTAAAACATTTTTTGACCAACGTACCACCAAGGAGCCTAGCACTGAAACACTGCTCCGCCTAGCCGAATTAGTTTTAACACTAAATTGTTTTTCATTCTCTGGAAATTTTTACAAACAAGTCAATGGAGTCGCAATGGGAACAAAAATGGGACCAAATTATGCCAATCTCTTCGTAGGTCCCATTGAAAATCAACTTTTAAATCAATATAACCGGACCTAAAACCAGAACTTTTCGGCCGTTACATCGACGACTGCTTCGGCGCCGCTTCTTGCACTAAAGACGAACTCGATCAATTTATTACATTCGTTAACTCATTTCATCCAGCCCTTAAATTTACGGAACTCCTTATACTCTAGTATATAAACACACACAACCCACAATCCTCCACTTTGCTCCGACGAAGGGCTAACGCTCGAAACGTCAGCTTTTAGAAATTCGCTACGGCTGTTAATTTATCCAGACCGATACCCGCGGGACATCATAAATGACCCGCGGGACAGTGATTTCGAAAAAAACGACGCGATTAGTATGCGTTCTCCTTCGTCGACCGTCATAATTACAGGTGATATATATAATTATAATAATTTTTATAATAACGAATTTATAAGAAAATTGATGAACATGGCCTGAAAGCTATTGATGTGGGTTGTTGTAAACTGACTGGCGTATTTCTGTTTAGGGATGCGTAAGGGAGTTATTTAGGTTTTTTTTTGCAGGAATTAGTAGAACGCATCTTATATGCTAAAACTTTCCCAGAAAAATGATAACTGCTGTTGTGGAGCACGGGGATAGATGTTGGACTAGAAATCGCAGTGGTTCGTATGAGGCACTGGTTCAAAACCGGCAAAGAACAATTGTTTTTTCTTCTTTATTTGCTGTATATATATTTTTACGCATTTCCTTTCTTGTTTTATCAATTTGGAACGTTAATTTGAGTGTTTTTTTTAATTTTCTTCAATCAATTTACCTTAATTTAATTCGCGGGATTTGGCCACCATCTTGCAAAATACCAATCGGATACTAAAAACAATTCCGTAAAATTTATTCCTAAAGCATTTGAACTCAAATATTTGGACTGCAGATATCACAGGAATCTGCTAGTCGCATACCACGTTAGTAAAGCCATTGTAAAGTCCGCAAAGCCTACAAGCAAAGGAAGCGTTTTGATTCCCCTTTCCGTTTATAAAACGATACCTGAAATTTCTCGCCATGTTTGACAATAAAGTTAAAAGTACTCACTATTCAGGCTAAAAATTATATATCACCTGAGGCGGTTCCAACTTGTAATAATAATAATAATAATAATAAGTGATAAAGCCGCAGTGGGGACTGGGTTGAGATAGCACGTTACAAAATGGCGTTATTGAAAACATTGTTTATTTTCAGACTTTAATGTAACTAAACCTTATCAAATGGAAACGGATTTAAAGAATGGAATAGAGAACATCTAACTCGTCCATTGTAAGATTTACTTTTACGGAAAAAAACCGCCGACGCACCGCCGCATGTGAGGAAAAATAGTCGGCCGACGCGTTGATGGGATCGGATTCGTTACCTTTACCCCAATCAGAGGTAAAGGAT
>MU827309.1:2396415-2562999 GCA_029204205.1 Desmophyllum pertusum | reverse complement strand
GCTCCAATCCGGGTATCGGGGTGGGCCGGAGGCAGCGGGCGTGTGCGGCCTCGATTTACCAGACATTCCTTGCCAATATATAGCTGATTTTATGAAAACCCTGTCAAATTTTCACCAAAACATTTTCGCCAGACGCTCGGCGATAGCCGAGGGTCTGGCCTCACCCGCGCCTTTATTTGTGGGGGGGCTTCCGTCCAGACCGGTTGCTGCACAGTGGCCGGGGACCAGGCTACCCGCTGGCACCAGTTGCGGAGTGCCGGCCCTCGACCCAGGGGGGTGGTGTGGGTCTGACGGTTGGCATTTTTGGCTAAAAAGGGGTCATTCTCCTTGCAGTTGAGTCAAGCTGGCCTGCAGTGGAGCCGGTTAGGGAACCAGAGCTGGAAAGCCGCACGCTACCAAGGTGGGCAGGCCTGATGTGCATTGACACGTTGCTAGTGATTGATTGATTGGTTGAGGGCGTGTCTTACCTGTCAAAGTGACAAGCTCTCCCTGGCGAAATTGACACGGTTTTGATAAATCCAGCTATATATTGGCCCGGAATGTCTCGGGGCGACTTGAATTTGGCCAAGGCTGGCTCCAATCCGGGTATCGGGGTGGGCCGGAGGCAGCGGGCGTGTGCGGCCTCGATTTACCAGACATTCCTTGCCAATATATAGCTGATTTTATGAAAACCCTGTCAAATTTTCACCAAAACATTTTCGCCAGACGCTCGGCGATAGCCGAGGGTCTGGCCTCACCCGCGCCTTTATTTGTGGGGGGGCTTCCGTCCAGACCGGTTGCTGCACAGTGGCCGGGGACCAGGCTACCCGCTGGCACCAGTTGCGGAGTGCCGGCCCTCGACCCAGGGGGGTGGTGTGGGTCTGACGGTTGGCATTTTTGGCTAAAAAGGGGTCATTCTCCTTGCAGTTGAGTCAAGCTGGCCTGCAGTGGAGCCGGTTAGGGAACCAGAGCTGGAAAGCCGCACGCTACCAAGGTGGGCAGGCCTGATGTGCATTGACACGTTGCTAGTGATTGATTGATTGGTTGAGGGCGTGTCTTACCTGTCAAAGTGACAAGCTCTCCCTGGCGAAATTGACACGGTTTTGATAAATCCAGCTATATATTGGCCCGGAATGTCTCGGGGCGACTTGAATTTGGCCAAGGCTGGCTCCAATCCGGGTATCGGGGTGGGCCGGAGGCAGCGGGCGTGTGCGGCCTCGATTTACCAGACATTCCTTGCCAATATATAGCTGATTTTATGAAAACCCTGTCAAATTTTCACCAAAACATTTTCGCCAGACGCTCGGCGATAGCCGAGGGTCTGGCCTCACCCGCGCCTTTATTTGTGGGGGGGCTTCCGTCCAGACCGGTTGCTGCACAGTGGCCGGGGACCAGGCTACCCGCTGGCACCAGTTGCGGAGTGCCGGCCCTCGACCCAGGGGGTGGTGTGGGTCTGACGGTTGGCATTTTTGGCTAAAAAGGGGTCATTCTCCTTGCAGTTGAGTCAAGCTGGCCTGCAGTGGAGCCGGTTAGGGAACCAGAGCTGGAAAGCCGCACGCTACCAAGGTGGGCAGGCCTGATGTGCATTGACACGTTGCTAGTGATTGATTGATTGGTTGAGGGCGTGTCTTACCTGTCAAAGTGACAAGCTCTCCCTGGCGAAATTGACACGGTTTTGATAAATCCAGCTATATATTGGCCCGGAATGTCTCGGGGCGACTTGAATTTGGCCAAGGCTGGCTCCAATCCGGGTATCGGGGTGGGCCGGAGGCAGCGGGCGTGTGCGGCCTCGATTTACCAGACATTCCTTGCCAATATATAGCTGATTTTATGAAAACCCTGTCAAATTTTCACCAAAACATTTTCGCCAGACGCTCGGCGATAGCCGAGGGTCTGGCCTCACCCGCGCCTTTATTTGTGGGGGGCTTCCGTCCAGACCGGTTGCTGCACAGTGGCCGGGGACCAGGCTACCCGCTGGCACCAGTTGCGGAGTGCCGGCCCTCGACCCAGGGGGGTGGTGTGGGTCTGACGGTTGGCATTTTTGGCTAAAAAGGGGTCATTCTCCTTGCAGTTGAGTCAAGCTGGCCTGCAGTGGAGCCGGTTAGGGAACCAGAGCTGGAAAGCCGCACGCTACCAAGGTGGGCAGGCCTGATGTGCATTGACACGTTGCTAGTGATTGATTGATTGGTTGAGGGCGTGTCTTACCTGTCAAAGTGACAAGCTCTCCCTGGCGAAATTGACACGGTTTTGATAAATCCAGCTATATATTGGCCCGGAATGTCTCGGGGCGACTTGAATTTGGCCAAGGCTGGCTCCAATCCGGGTATCGGGGTGGGCCGGAGGCAGCGGGCGTGTGCGGCCTCGATTTACCAGACATTCCTTGCCAATATATAGCTGATTTTATGAAAACCCTGTCAAATTTTCACCAAAACATTTTCGCCAGACGCTCGGCGATAGCCGAGGGTCTGGCCTCACCCGCGCCTTTATTTGTGGGGGGGCTTCCGTCCAGACCGGTTGCTGCACAGTGGCCGGGGACCAGGCTACCCGCTGGCACCAGTTGCGGAGTGCCGGCCCTCGACCCAGGGGGGTGGTGTGGGTCTGACGGTTGGCATTTTTGGCTAAAAAGGGGTCATTCTCCTTGCAGTTGAGTCAAGCTGGCCTGCAGTGGAGCCGGTTAGGGAACCAGAGCTGGAAAGCCGCACGCTACCAAGGTGGGCAGGCCTGATGTGCATTGACACGTTGCTAGTGATTGATTGATTGGTTGAGGGCGTGTCTTACCTGTCAAAGTGACAAGCTCTCCCTGGCGAAATTGACACGGTTTTGATAAATCCAGCTATATATTGGCCCGGAATGTCTCGGGGCGACTTGAATTTGGCCAAGGCTGGCTCCAATCCGGGTATCGGGGTGGGCCGGAGGCAGCGGGCGTGTGCGGCCTCGATTTACCAGACATTCCTTGCCAATATATAGCTGATTTTATGAAAACCCTGTCAAATTTTCACCAAAACATTTTCGCCAGACGCTCGGCGATAGCCGAGGGTCTGGCCTCACCCGCGCCTTTATTTGTGGGGGGGCTTCCGTCCAGACCGGTTGCTGCACAGTGGCCGGGGACCAGGCTACCCGCTGGCACCAGTTGCGGAGTGCCGGCCCTCGACCCAGGGGGGTGGTGTGGGTCTGACGGTTGGCATTTTTGGCTAAAAAGGGGTCATTCTCCTTGCAGTTGAGTCAAGCTGGCCTGCAGTGGAGCCGGTTAGGGAACCAGAGCTGGAAAGCCGCACGCTACCAAGGTGGGCAGGCCTGATGTGCATTGACACGTTGCTAGTGATTGATTGATTGGTTGAGGGCGTGTCTTACCTGTCAAAGTGACAAGCTCTCCCTGGCGAAATTGACACGGTTTTGATAAATCCAGCTATATATTGGCCCGGAATGTCTCGGGGCGACTTGAATTTGGCCAAGGCTGGCTCCAATCCGGGTATCGGGGTGGGCCGGAGGCAGCGGGCGTGTGCGGCCTCGATTTACCAGACATTCCTTGCCAATATATAGCTGATTTTATGAAAACCCTGTCAAATTTTCACCAAAACATTTTCGCCAGACGCTCGGCGATAGCCGAGGGTCTGGCCTCACCCGCGCCTTTATTTGTGGGGGGGCTTCCGTCCAGACCGGTTGCTGCACAGTGGCCGGGGACCAGGCTACCCGCTGGCACCAGTTGCGGAGTGCCGGCCCTCGACCCAGGGGGGTGGTGTGGGTCTGACGGTTGGCATTTTTGGCTAAAAAGGGGTCATTCTCCTTGCAGTTGAGTCAAGCTGGCCTGCAGTGGAGCCGGTTAGGGAACCAGAGCTGGAAAGCCGCACGCTACCAAGGTGGGCAGGCCTGATGTGCATTGACACGTTGCTAGTGATTGATTGATTGGTTGAGGGCGTGTCTTACCTGTCAAAGTGACAAGCTCTCCCTGGCGAAATTGACACGGTTTTGATAAATCCAGCTATATATTGGCCCGGAATGTCTCGGGGCGACTTGAATTTGGCCAAGGCTGGCTCCAATCCGGGTATCGGGGTGGGCCGGAGGCAGCGGGCGTGTGCGGCCTCGATTTACCAGACATTCCTTGCCAATATATAGCTGATTTTATCAAAACCCTGTCAAATTTTCACCAAAACATTTTCGCCAGACGCTCGGCGATAGCCGAGGGTCTGGCCTCACCCGCGCCTTTATTTGTGGGGGGGCTTCCGTCCAGACCGGTTGCTGCACAGTGGCCGGGGACCAGGCTACCCGCTGGCACCAGTTGCGGAGTGCCGGCCCTCGACCCAGGGGGGTGGTGTGGGTCTGACGGTTGGCATTTTTGGCTAAAAAGGGGTCATTCTCCTTGCAGTTGAGTCAAGCTGGCCTGCAGTGGAGCCGGTTAGGGAACCAGAGCTGGAAAGCCGCACGCTACCAAGGTGGGCAGGCCTGATGTGCATTGACACGTTGCTAGTGATTGATTGATTGGTTGAGGGCGTGTCTTACCTGTCAAAGTGACAAGCTCTCCCTGGCGAAATTGACACGGTTTTGATAAATCCAGCTATATATTGGCCCGGAATGTCTCGGGGCGACTTGAATTTGGCCAAGGCTGGCTCCAATCCGGGTATCGGGGTGGGCCGGAGGCAGCGGGCGTGTGCGGCCTCGATTTACCAGACATTCCTTGCCAATATATAGCTGATTTTATCAAAACCCTGTCAAATTTTCACCAAAACATTTTCGCCAGACGCTCGGCGATAGCCGAGGGTCTGGCCTCACCCGCGCCTTTATTTGTGGGGGGGCTTCCGTCCAGACCGGTTGCTGCACAGTGGCCGGGGACCAGGCTACCCGCTGGCACCAGTTGCGGAGTGCCGGCCCTCGACCCAGGGGGGTGGTGTGGGTCTGACGGTTGGCATTTTTGGCTAAAAAGGGGTCATTCTCCTTGCAGTTGAGTCAAGCTGGCCTGCAGTGGAGCCGGTTAGGGAACCAGAGCTGGAAAGCCGCACGCTACCAAGGTGGGCAGGCCTGATGTGCATTGACACGTTGCTAGTGATTGATTGATTGGTTGAGGGCGTGTCTTACCTGTCAAAGTGACAAGCTCTCCCTGGCGAAATTGACACGGTTTTGATAAATCCAGCTATATATTGGCCCGGAATGTCTCGGGGCGACTTGAATTTGGCCAAGGCTGGCTCCAATCCGGGTATCGGGGTGGGCCGGAGGCAGCGGGCGTGTGCGGCCTCGATTTACCAGACATTCCTTGCCAATATATAGCTGATTTTATGAAAACCCTGTCAAATTTTCACCAAAACATTTTCGCCAGACGCTCGGCGATAGCCGAGGGTCTGGCCTCACCCGCGCCTTTATTTGTGGGGGGGCTTCCGTCCAGACCGGTTGCTGCACAGTGGCCGGGGACCAGGCTACCCGCTGGCACCAGTTGCGGAGTGCCGGCCCTCGACCCAGGGGGTGGTGTGGGTCTGACGGTTGGCATTTTTGGCTAAAAAGGGGTCATTCTCCTTGCAGTTGAGTCAAGCTGGCCTGCAGTGGAGCCGGTTAGGGAACCAGAGCTGGAAAGCCGCACGCTACCAAGGTGGGCAGGCCTGATGTGCATTGACACGTTGCTAGTGATTGATTGATTGGTTGAGGGCGTGTCTTACCTGTCAAAGTGACAAGCTCTCCCTGGCGAAATTGACACGGTTTTGATAAATCCAGCTATATATTGGCCCGGAATGTCTCGGGGCGACTTGAATTTGGCCAAGGCTGGCTCCAATCCGGGTATCGGGGTGGGCCGGAGGCAGCGGGCGTGTGCGGCCTCGATTTACCAGACATTCCTTGCCAATATATAGCTGATTTTATGAAAACCCTGTCAAATTTTCACCAAAACATTTTCGCCAGACGCTCGGCGATAGCCGAGGGTCTGGCCTCACCCGCGCCTTTATTTGTGGGGGGGCTTCCGTCCAGACCGGTTGCTGCACAGTGGCCGGGGACCAGGCTACCCGCTGGCACCAGTTGCGGAGTGCCGGCCCTCGACCCAGGGGGGTGGTGTGGGTCTGACGGTTGGCATTTTTGGCTAAAAAGGGGTCATTCTCCTTGCAGTTGAGTCAAGCTGGCCTGCAGTGGAGCCGGTTAGGGAACCAGAGCTGGAAAGCCGCACGCTACCAAGGTGGGCAGGCCTGATGTGCATTGACACGTTGCTAGTGATTGATTGATTGGTTGAGGGCGTGTCTTACCTGTCAAAGTGACAAGCTCTCCCTGGCGAAATTGACACGGTTTTGATAAATCCAGCTATATATTGGCCCGGAATGTCTCGGGGCGACTTGAATTTGGCCAAGGCTGGCTCCAATCCGGGTATCGGGGTGGGCCGGAGGCAGCGGGCGTGTGCGGCCTCGATTTACCAGACATTCCTTGCCAATATATAGCTGATTTTATGAAAACCCTGTCAAATTTTCACCAAAACATTTTCGCCAGACGCTCGGCGATAGCCGAGGGTCTGGCCTCACCCGCGCCTTTATTTGTGGGGGGCTTCCGTCCAGACCGGTTGCTGCACAGTGGCCGGGGACCAGGCTACCCGCTGGCACCAGTTGCGGAGTGCCGGCCCTCGACCCAGGGGGTGGTGTGGGTCTGACGGTTGGCATTTTTGGCTAAAAAGGGGTCATTCTCCTTGCAGTTGAGTCAAGCTGGCCTGCAGTGGAGCCGGTTAGGGAACCAGAGCTGGAAAGCCGCACGCTACCAAGGTGGGCAGGCCTGATGTGCATTGACACGTTGCTAGTGATTGATTGATTGGTTGAGGGCGTGTCTTACCTGTCAAAGTGACAAGCTCTCCCTGGCGAAATTGACACGGTTTTGATAAATCCAGCTATATATTGGCCCGGAATGTCTCGGGGCGACTTGAATTTGGCCAAGGCTGGCTCCAATCCGGGTATCGGGGTGGGCCGGAGGCAGCGGGCGTGTGCGGCCTCGATTTACCAGACATTCCTTGCCAATATATAGCTGATTTTATGAAAACCCTGTCAAATTTTCACCAAAACATTTTCGCCAGACGCTCGGCGATAGCCGAGGGTCTGGCCTCACCCGCGCCTTTATTTGTGGGGGGGCTTCCGTCCAGACCGGTTGCTGCACAGTGGCCGGGGACCAGGCTACCCGCTGGCACCAGTTGCGGAGTGCCGGCCCTCGACCCAGGGGGTGGTGTGGGTCTGACGGTTGGCATTTTTGGCTAAAAAGGGGTCATTCTCCTTGCAGTTGAGTCAAGCTGGCCTGCAGTGGAGCCGGTTAGGGAACCAGAGCTGGAAAGCCGCACGCTACCAAGGTGGGCAGGCCTGATGTGCATTGACACGTTGCTAGTGATTGATTGATTGGTTGAGGGCGTGTCTTACCTGTCAAAGTGACAAGCTCTCCCTGGCGAAATTGACACGGTTTTGATAAATCCAGCTATATATTGGCCCGGAATGTCTCGGGGCGACTTGAATTTGGCCAAGGCTGGCTCCAATCCGGGTATCGGGGTGGGCCGGAGGCAGCGGGCGTGTGCGGCCTCGATTTACCAGACATTCCTTGCCAATATATAGCTGATTTTATGAAAACCCTGTCAAATTTTCACCAAAACATTTTCGCCAGACGCTCGGCGATAGCCGAGGGTCTGGCCTCACCCGCGCCTTTATTTGTGGGGGGGCTTCCGTCCAGACCGGTTGCTGCACAGTGGCCGGGGACCAGGCTACCCGCTGGCACCAGTTGCGGAGTGCCGGCCCTCGACCCAGGGGGGTGGTGTGGGTCTGACGGTTGGCATTTTTGGCTAAAAAGGGGTCATTCTCCTTGCAGTTGAGTCAAGCTGGCCTGCAGTGGAGCCGGTTAGGGAACCAGAGCTGGAAAGCCGCACGCTACCAAGGTGGGCAGGCCTGATGTGCATTGACACGTTGCTAGTGATTGATTGATTGGTTGAGGGCGTGTCTTACCTGTCAAAGTGACAAGCTCTCCCTGGCGAAATTGACACGGTTTTGATAAATCCAGCTATATATTGGCCCGGAATGTCTCGGGGCGACTTGAATTTGGCCAAGGCTGGCTCCAATCCGGGTATCGGGGTGGGCCGGAGGCAGCGGGCGTGTGCGGCCTCGATTTACCAGACATTCCTTGCCAATATATAGCTGATTTTATGAAAACCCTGTCAAATTTTCACCAAAACATTTTCGCCAGACGCTCGGCGATAGCCGAGGGTCTGGCCTCACCCGCGCCTTTATTTGTGGGGGGGCTTCCGTCCAGACCGGTTGCTGCACAGTGGCCGGGGACCAGGCTACCCGCTGGCACCAGTTGCGGAGTGCCGGCCCTCGACCCAGGGGGTGGTGTGGGTCTGACGGTTGGCATTTTTGGCTAAAAAGGGGTCATTCTCCTTGCAGTTGAGTCAAGCTGGCCTGCAGTGGAGCCGGTTAGGGAACCAGAGCTGGAAAGCCGCACGCTACCAAGGTGGGCAGGCCTGATGTGCATTGACACGTTGCTAGTGATTGATTGATTGGTTGAGGGCGTGTCTTACCTGTCAAAGTGACAAGCTCTCCCTGGCGAAATTGACACGGTTTTGATAAATCCAGCTATATATTGGCCCGGAATGTCTCGGGGCGACTTGAATTTGGCCAAGGCTGGCTCCAATCCGGGTATCGGGGTGGGCCGGAGGCAGCGGGCGTGTGCGGCCTCGATTTACCAGACATTCCTTGCCAATATATAGCTGATTTTATGAAAACCCTGTCAAATTTTCACCAAAACATTTTCGCCAGACGCTCGGCGATAGCCGAGGGTCTGGCCTCACCCGCGCCTTTATTTGTGGGGGGGCTTCCGTCCAGACCGGTTGCTGCACAGTGGCCGGGGACCAGGCTACCCGCTGGCACCAGTTGCGGAGTGCCGGCCCTCGACCCAGGGGGGTGGTGTGGGTCTGACGGTTGGCATTTTTGGCTAAAAAGGGGTCATTCTCCTTGCAGTTGAGTCAAGCTGGCCTGCAGTGGAGCCGGTTAGGGAACCAGAGCTGGAAAGCCGCACGCTACCAAGGTGGGCAGGCCTGATGTGCATTGACACGTTGCTAGTGATTGATTGATTGGTTGAGGGCGTGTCTTACCTGTCAAAGTGACAAGCTCTCCCTGGCGAAATTGACACGGTTTTGATAAATCCAGCTATATATTGGCCCGGAATGTCTCGGGGCGACTTGAATTTGGCCAAGGCTGGCTCCAATCCGGGTATCGGGGTGGGCCGGAGGCAGCGGGCGTGTGCGGCCTCGATTTACCAGACATTCCTTGCCAATATATAGCTGATTTTATGAAAACCCTGTCAAATTTTCACCAAAACATTTTCGCCAGACGCTCGGCGATAGCCGAGGGTCTGGCCTCACCCGCGCCTTTATTTGTGGGGGGGCTTCCGTCCAGACCGGTTGCTGCACAGTGGCCGGGGACCAGGCTACCCGCTGGCACCAGTTGCGGAGTGCCGGCCCTCGACCCAGGGGGGTGGTGTGGGTCTGACGGTTGGCATTTTTGGCTAAAAAGGGGTCATTCTCCTTGCAGTTGAGTCAAGCTGGCCTGCAGTGGAGCCGGTTAGGGAACCAGAGCTGGAAAGCCGCACGCTACCAAGGTGGGCAGGCCTGATGTGCATTGACACGTTGCTAGTGATTGATTGATTGGTTGAGGGCGTGTCTTACCTGTCAAAGTGACAAGCTCTCCCTGGCGAAATTGACACGGTTTTGATAAATCCAGCTATATATTGGCCCGGAATGTCTCGGGGCGACTTGAATTTGGCCAAGGCTGGCTCCAATCCGGGTATCGGGGTGGGCCGGAGGCAGCGGGCGTGTGCGGCCTCGATTTACCAGACATTCCTTGCCAATATATAGCTGATTTTATGAAAACCCTGTCAAATTTTCACCAAAACATTTTCGCCAGACGCTCGGCGATAGCCGAGGGTCTGGCCTCACCCGCGCCTTTATTTGTGGGGGGGCTTCCGTCCAGACCGGTTGCTGCACAGTGGCCGGGGACCAGGCTACCCGCTGGCACCAGTTGCGGAGTGCCGGCCCTCGACCCAGGGGGGTGGTGTGGGTCTGACGGTTGGCATTTTTGGCTAAAAAGGGGTCATTCTCCTTGCAGTTGAGTCAAGCTGGCCTGCAGTGGAGCCGGTTAGGGAACCAGAGCTGGAAAGCCGCACGCTACCAAGGTGGGCAGGCCTGATGTGCATTGACACGTTGCTAGTGATTGATTGATTGGTTGAGGGCGTGTCTTACCTGTCAAAGTGACAAGCTCTCCCTGGCGAAATTGACACGGTTTTGATAAATCCAGCTATATATTGGCCCGGAATGTCTCGGGGCGACTTGAATTTGGCCAAGGCTGGCTCCAATCCGGGTATCGGGGTGGGCCGGAGGCAGCGGGCGTGTGCGGCCTCGATTTACCAGACATTCCTTGCCAATATATAGCTGATTTTATGAAAACCCTGTCAAATTTTCACCAAAACATTTTCGCCAGACGCTCGGCGATAGCCGAGGGTCTGGCCTCACCCGCGCCTTTATTTGTGGGGGGGCTTCCGTCCAGACCGGTTGCTGCACAGTGGCCGGGGACCAGGCTACCCGCTGGCACCAGTTGCGGAGTGCCGGCCCTCGACCCAGGGGGGTGGTGTGGGTCTGACGGTTGGCATTTTTGGCTAAAAAGGGGTCATTCTCCTTGCAGTTGAGTCAAGCTGGCCTGCAGTGGAGCCGGTTAGGGAACCAGAGCTGGAAAGCCGCACGCTACCAAGGTGGGCAGGCCTGATGTGCATTGACACGTTGCTAGTGATTGATTGATTGGTTGAGGGCGTGTCTTACCTGTCAAAGTGACAAGCTCTCCCTGGCGAAATTGACACGGTTTTGATAAATCCAGCTATATATTGGCCCGGAATGTCTCGGGGCGACTTGAATTTGGCCAAGGCTGGCTCCAATCCGGGTATCGGGGTGGGCCGGAGGCAGCGGGCGTGTGCGGCCTCGATTTACCAGACATTCCTTGCCAATATATAGCTGATTTTATGAAAACCCTGTCAAATTTTCACCAAAACATTTTCGCCAGACGCTCGGCGATAGCCGAGGGTCTGGCCTCACCCGCGCCTTTATTTGTGGGGGGGCTTCCGTCCAGACCGGTTGCTGCACAGTGGCCGGGGACCAGGCTACCCGCTGGCACCAGTTGCGGAGTGCCGGCCCTCGACCCAGGGGGTGGTGTGGGTCTGACGGTTGGCATTTTTGGCTAAAAAGGGGTCATTCTCCTTGCAGTTGAGTCAAGCTGGCCTGCAGTGGAGCCGGTTAGGGAACCAGAGCTGGAAAGCCGCACGCTACCAAGGTGGGCAGGCCTGATGTGCATTGACACGTTGCTAGTGATTGATTGATTGGTTGAGGGCGTGTCTTACCTGTCAAAGTGACAAGCTCTCCCTGGCGAAATTGACACGGTTTTGATAAATCCAGCTATATATTGGCCCGGAATGTCTCGGGGCGACTTGAATTTGGCCAAGGCTGGCTCCAATCCGGGTATCGGGGTGGGCCGGAGGCAGCGGGCGTGTGCGGCCTCGATTTACCAGACATTCCTTGCCAATATATAGCTGATTTTATGAAAACCCTGTCAAATTTTCACCAAAACATTTTCGCCAGACGCTCGGCGATAGCCGAGGGTCTGGCCTCACCCGCGCCTTTATTTGTGGGGGGGCTTCCGTCCAGACCGGTTGCTGCACAGTGGCCGGGGACCAGGCTACCCGCTGGCACCAGTTGCGGAGTGCCGGCCCTCGACCCAGGGGGGTGGTGTGGGTCTGACGGTTGGCATTTTTGGCTAAAAAGGGGTCATTCTCCTTGCAGTTGAGTCAAGCTGGCCTGCAGTGGAGCCGGTTAGGGAACCAGAGCTGGAAAGCCGCACGCTACCAAGGTGGGCAGGCCTGATGTGCATTGACACGTTGCTAGTGATTGATTGATTGGTTGAGGGCGTGTCTTACCTGTCAAAGTGACAAGCTCTCCCTGGCGAAATTGACACGGTTTTGATAAATCCAGCTATATATTGGCCCGGAATGTCTCGGGGCGACTTGAATTTGGCCAAGGCTGGCTCCAATCCGGGTATCGGGGTGGGCCGGAGGCAGCGGGCGTGTGCGGCCTCGATTTACCAGACATTCCTTGCCAATATATAGCTGATTTTATGAAAACCCTGTCAAATTTTCACCAAAACATTTTCGCCAGACGCTCGGCGATAGCCGAGGGTCTGGCCTCACCCGCGCCTTTATTTGTGGGGGGGCTTCCGTCCAGACCGGTTGCTGCACAGTGGCCGGGGACCAGGCTACCCGCTGGCACCAGTTGCGGAGTGCCGGCCCTCGACCCAGGGGGGTGGTGTGGGTCTGACGGTTGGCATTTTTGGCTAAAAAGGGGTCATTCTCCTTGCAGTTGAGTCAAGCTGGCCTGCAGTGGAGCCGGTTAGGGAACCAGAGCTGGAAAGCCGCACGCTACCAAGGTGGGCAGGCCTGATGTGCATTGACACGTTGCTAGTGATTGATTGATTGGTTGAGGGCGTGTCTTACCTGTCAAAGTGACAAGCTCTCCCTGGCGAAATTGACACGGTTTTGATAAATCCAGCTATATATATATATATATATATATATATATATATATATATATATATATATATATATATATATATATATATATATATATATATATATATATATATATATATATATATATATTATGAGTCAAAGAGGATCCGTAAGATTTCTGTTACTCCGAGTTTCACGCCTTGGGGCGATCGTCAGACAGTATTTTATTACGGTGAAAAATATACCTTATATACAATAATTTATGGTAATATTACAGCGTGTGAAGTTTATAATTAGTATACTATTGTATTCATGTGGGGTCTACTATGAATACAATAGTATACTAATTATAAACTTCACACGCTGTAATATTACCATAAATTATTGTATATAAGGAATATTTTTCACCGTAATAAAATACTGTCTGACGATCCTGAAGAAGGCCGCGACGGCCGAAACGTTGAGAATTAAAAGCTAAACATCTAAACTGGAGTTGGAGATTTGACCTTTACAGTTCAGCCGGGAGGCTGAGCCACATTTTCACTCATTTCTTTGTTGTTACGATTTTCTGTTCCAAAACTATACAATTTATTTCATATATGTCAGAAAATCACTGCGAATCGCCTTCTGAACGGAATAAGTTGGTCAAAATCGTTACATATATTCAAGGGCTTCGGTGCTGAATTTATTACGTTGTGTTCAATTGTTTAAGGACCGCATGAGGGGAATTTGTTATGTATGCAGATTCGCCGCGGATATTCATGGACTTGTGATAGCCAAGGGATTTTGTTATGCTTGAATTATAGTGTCTTGTTTACGTGATATTTGTAATTCGTTAGTACCTTTTGCTTCTGTATTGTTTATTTCTAGTCCGATTATGTAATTGCCTTTAATTTTGTATTATTGTTCTAATTTTTCTTTTCAATTTGTTATATAATCTTTTGCCATGATTTTGTTTATTGTTCGTCGTGTAATTATATATAAGGGTCAATATTCTGTTATTACTCTGTACAACTGATGAAGGTCAAACGACCGAAACGTTTTAGTAAAGTTTTTAAATTTTTACATATCAAAGGTTGCCCGTCTTTGGTTTTATCTTCGAACTGGACTATTATTAACCCACCAAAGCTTGGACTGTGTATCTCGTTGGGATCCCTATTGGTATGACATCTTCCGTTGGCTCAAGAAACTTCTTAACCGTTCTACTATATATATATATATATATATATATAATATATATATATATATATATATATATATATATAATATATATTATATATAATATATATATATATATATATATATATATATATGTAGAATGAGGAAGGTTGAGTAACCAACGATGATGTCACTTGTGAGAAGGATCCAGGCGGATACAGGACGTTTGGACTTGAATAATGATATAGTATGAATGAAGAAAGAGTCACCAACGAACTTCTCACATGTCTTGATTGAATACAGACGGTTTCGCCCGTTCGGGCTTCTTCAGTGTATACAGCTTACAAAATACTTGGGTAAACAAAATAAAATATTGCATAAGGCTTATATAGAAAAAATTAATTAAATTTAGTTTACAATGGGTAATAAAAAGCTAATGAAGTATTAAAAAAGTGTAAAAATAAAATTAAGGTTATGTAATCACGTTGCGTAATAGTAGAAATGTATATACAATTAAAAATTAAAAACAATGGTAAATAAAAATCTATACATATGACAACAATGCAGTGTAAATTATATGGTGAAAAAACTACTAATTAAACCTAATTCTATTCTTCGAGTTAAACTCAGACCGTTTGTTGAGGCCATAAGGTTGCAGCGTGCAAAGTTGTGAGCACCAAAAAGCTTCTCTAGTTAACAAGCGCTTTTCCATATTGTTATCGCTAACATTACAAATTTGTTCAATAACAATGAATTCAATGTCAGACATGTGATGTTCTTCTTTGTTAAGGGGGGAGAACCTAAACTACAAGGAATCACAAAATGTTGCTAAGGAAATCTCTAAACCTCCATAACTTTGGTTCCTGGACTCCAGTGGGCATCAAACGTTTGTAGTGTTTGTTCAATTCACGTTCCCTTTAAATATTTCGAACCATGCCCATATTTGGTGTGTCACGTGACCAAAATGAAAAATGTCTAAAACTCGGAAGGATTTGATCGTTTTCAAATTATTACTTTAGAATTTGCTGAAGAACGTCAATATCGACAACTTGTAGCATGCGTTTGATGAAATGTACAATATTTCGGAAGTTATAAAGCTTTAAGAGTTTTAAAGCTTTATAACTTCCGAAATATTGTACATTTCATCAAACGCATGCTACAAGTTGTACAATTACACATAACCGCGCTAAGCGCGGGAAAACGCGTGCGACCAAGTCGCGATTAGTTTTGGTTTTGCATCTGATTGGTCGAGTAAGTGCGCGAGATTTAAAAAAAAAAACAATCACAGAGCGTAGTAAAGCAAATCCAAAGCAATTCAGTGATTGCTTTCGACACTAGGCTTGGATAAATTCTGCTCGTAAAATGGCTTATTCTGCTTATGCTGGTAAAAATGTAAAAATCGCTTATTATGCTCGAAATTCTGCTTGGACACCCTTATTCTGCTCGAATTCTGCTCGGTACGGGGGGAGGGGGGGGGGGGGGGGGAGGTGGGGAGGTGGGTAGGTAGATAGTAAATTGTAAATATTAGTTTGGTTTAGCAAAATTGCAGTTAAAGCTATTGTAATTTATCTTACTTTGTACAATATCACTCATATTAATCGAAACGGTGACTTTTTATGTATGTGATGTGATCTCATGTGCGTTTAAGCTTATACTCGAGATATCACCTTATTTGCAAGGTATTTCCATTTGTTTTTGCTCAAAAATCGCTTATTGTGCCCGAAATTCTGCCGGCAGAATTTATCCAAGCCTATTCGACACTCAATTGAAAACCGCTCTTTGTATATCTTTTGTGTTAACTGATTTTCCGGTATTCTGCTCGAAAATGCGGTATTCTGCCGGCAGAATGCTCGCGTCTCACTTGAATAGTGAATTATGCTCGAAATTCTGCCGGCAGAATTTATGCAAGCCTAGTTTCCTGGTTTTGACCGGTTTAGAACAGAGCGACTGATTCGGAAAATATCGAACAGTAGCAGGGAAATTTTGCTCAGCTCATTGCTCGCATTTTTCCTCGCCCCTACCGCGGGGCTCAGAAAAATATTACGCAACTCGCAAAACATCGCTTATAGACTGCAAAACAGTCGTTATTTTTTCCTCTCAATTCGCTGCTCGTCTCTATGCCGTCTCTCCCCAGTTCCACTCTCCGTTTTTCACACTCGCTCCAGACCTTTTATTCGAAGACCGCGCGTCGTAACGCAAAAAAATACGACTGTTTTGCAGTCTACATCGCTTATGTATTGCTTTGTAATCGTGATGATGTAATGCCGGGTTATTTTAAACACTAACAATGAAATGATTGAGTATATGCTAAAAGCTCTCCTAGTTTTACTGCGAATTTGAAGTTTTTAATTTAGTTAGGTCGTGTCAACAGCGACCATGCAGTCAGTGACCAGCCATTGGTTGATTAGGTTGAAGACCTTTCCCTGGGACTTTTCCAACCATTTTCGGTTGAAACGGTCGGTATACTGTTTGGTTAGGGCTGGTTTTGGTTTAAATGCTAACTTCGGTTGATTAGGTTGAAAGGGTTTGTCCAATATTCAAGCGAAAACGTTGAAAAAGTGCATGTGCTATTGGGAAACCGTTTAGCCAAATCAACCGATTCAACCGACGTTAATGCGCGGGGTGAAAGATTAAGTTTGATCGATCAGCTCAATAAAAAAAATCCTAACAGAACACGAAAATAAACAAACAGAACGGTCTTTTTAAAATATGAACCTTTCCGTTTCCCGTACGTAGTTTTTTCCCATCCGTTTCCTGTTCTTTGTTTCCAGTTGGGAAATTAACCATGACATGAACAAATGTATGCTAATTCATTTGATGCTATTTAACAGACGGTGTTTGACTGATCAATTGACCATCGACAGGTGTTACAAGAAACGCTTTATAAGGACGTTTAGAGCGTCAAGAAAACGCTGTAATCAACTGTTGATTCCGTGAAATATGAAGTATCTTGTTCTCATCTTGATAACTTGCGGTCTGGCGATGTCATTTCCTTACGAGAATAGAAGAGAAACCAAACAGCATGCTAAGGTAAATATGTTACATAGTCAGTTTATATAATTCAATAAGCAACGCTAGTAAAGGCCCGATCAAACGGTCACAACATTTGTCACAACATTCTCTCAACATTTGTTGAGACATGTTGAGAGATGTTGAGACCATGCCCGGTCAAACGGCCTCAACCTCAACCTCTCGACATTTCAAGAACAAAAGAAATGTTGTGAAGATGTTGAGAAAAAGTTTAAATGAATTTTTTAAAAACTCGTTTCAACATGTCAACACCTCACAACATTGTTGAGAGGGGGTGGTCAAACGGTCCTCAACAAATAAAATTTTGCAACGACAAGGGAGGAAAAGGAGAGAGAGCCTGGGATCGAGGTTGGGCTTAACGCTCTATCCACCGGATAAATCGCTATCCAGTGGATAAGTGTTAACAAAACAAACTACGCTATCCACTGGATAGTGATTTATCCGGTGGATAACGTTATCCATCCTTTGAACAACCGGGCCCTGTCGTTTAGATTTTAATTTCTTCAGTTTGATGATTATTGAACCGGCGCGAGGTTCCATGTGAGGAAATATTGGTCGAGTTCGTTTTTTTGCATTCGGCTTGGTCCATAAACTTGCCAAAAAGAACGAAACCAATATTCCCCAATACGAATCGAACATTGTAATAGATGTTTTAAAACTGATAAATTTCTGCAACCATTCTCAGCAAACGCGCGCGGCAAAGTTAAGCATACTTAAAGTTAGTCAAAATTTTCCGCCAGATATGAAGGAAAAATGTTTCTATCCTTAATAGAAAAACAGTTTACTTTTGTTCAATGTTTCATATATAAAGGAATTCGGCGAAATTTATTTGTGAGCGGTCCATCTTAGCAAAATTCGGACCGCTCAGGGAACCAATCAGAATGCTCCTTTGTTTAGGGAAACAGTTTGCCGTATAATTAGCCTGCGAAAGCAGTCGTTTCCTTTCCGAGAGCGTGGGAGGCGCGCGAAAGCGCGAAGGCGAAAAGAGCGGGAAAAAAGCGGGAGGAGGCTACCGTATAATAACATTTTTTTTTTCTTTTTTTTCTTTAACAGAGGTACTGGCCTCCAAGTGTTAATCGTGCAGAATTGTCGACCATGTTTTTACCTGGAAGCCAGAACCGTGGAAGGAAAATCATACAGCCGCAACACTATGAAAACAATTCGTTTCGAGCTGGGCAGATTTTTATCCAGTTGTTCCCCTCCAAGAAAGTCGTTTTTCCATTATTCGAGATGAAATGAAGCATTCAACGCTCTTGACGCTTCGCTGAACGCTGATATTGTGTGACAGGGAACCAACCAACCAACCAACCAACCAACCAACAAGCATCGAGCTGGTCCAATTTCCAACGAGGTACATGAAGCTTTTTTATATGCCGCCATTTTAATAGCTCTGCCTGGAAGCCGAGTGAAGAAAGTCCGGGTACTGATTAATACTGCATGGTTTTCGGCGTTCAGTTGCTTCAGAGCGAGAGAGACGGTGAAACCCGCGCGCGATGAACTGACCGACTTTTAAATATCGCTTAGCCTGCGTAGCAGGCGCTGGATTATAAGATGATAGACTGCGAGTTGGAAAGGCGCGCATACGAGGGAAGGGACGCGCGAGTATGGTAGCCAATTTGTAGCAAAATTCAAGAATGAAAAACATTGTCAAAATCAACAACTTTATATCTAATTCAACGATTTTCTCTCAATATCAACACCGTTAAGTGGCCAACTTCAACATTATAATAATTCTTAAATCAAGAGCGAAAACAAACCTCAACATTAAGAGTTATTTTGCTTCAGATCAACAATATCTGATATTTCCAAATTCAACCATATAAAACCTTTCAAGATCAACAACTAAAATTCGCGATCAACAAATTGGGTCCAAGTTGGTCCGATGCTCCTGAGAGGGACTGGGAACCATCTATACTCAATATCCCGGATTACACGTGGCCGACAAAATGGCGGACGAGGAGAGTATCAGGCGATTTGTTAGGGACGAACTTGAGTTGAATTTAGTTCAAAGAAACGCGAAATCTCATTCGTTCCGCAGCCGTTTCAACCTCACGAGACCTAGATCAGAATGTCGGCCGAGGATCGCTATCGAACAGGTCTAGATCTTTTAGTCCAGCGTTCCGATCGACTTCAGCAAGTTCAACTGCTCCTGGTTCGTCGTCGAATAGCACAGGACCTGCCAATTCTGGTGGCACTAAAAGATCCAACTCAGCTCCCGGCCACCCTTGGCGGTTTAAGAAAAGTAAGCCTGTTAAGATACAGAGCATTCCAAAAACAGTTTGCAGGGTTCAAAATAAAATCACAGCTTTTAGCTTGAATTTGTAGGCTTTTTTTGTCAAGGCTCATTTTTTCCCGGCTGTCAATAATGAATGAGCACGAGTAGTTGAACTTTTTTCACTTTCCGCGATTTGCGTGTGTGTACTGCTACACTAATTAACGGAATCTGCCAAGAACCCGTTGCCTAGCACGTGACCAAAATCTTCCTGAATTGAAATTTCACTTTCTTCCTTGAGAAACCTTGAAATTATAAACTGATTTTAAAAACATTTCGCACATATCGCATGCTTTGAACTGCTAAAATAATGTCAGCGTCAGAATCTTCATTTTAATTAACGTGTTTCGTTCCAAACAAAGCATCGTGAACGGCTCTCTTTTTTAGGTGTTTGTTCAAGCGTAAAATACCGTCACGCTTCTTCACTCACAAACATGGGAAATCCGTTCAAACGCAACGGTTTGTCTAGACAAACTTGCATGTTTTACGTTTCACGCTTGAACAAACGCGTAAAAGAGTTCGTCGTTCACGGTGCGCACGCTTCAAATTTCCAAACCTTTTTCTACTCTTTCTACTCATTTTAAAACGTTTTCCAAAAAGCTTTTAAAACATTTCTTGGCTGCTTTATTGTCTGATATGAAATGTTTACTATAACATCTACAGCGACTTTGATTTCAGTTGGCCGATCAAAGTCGATATTTTCTATTTCTTCGGTGAAAAGTCGCCGGCAAGTGTGGTAAAAGTGCCGGCTGCTATTTTGAACCCTGGACTTTGGCTTTTAGACAAACCAAGCGAGGAAGTGGAGATAGGCGATGATGGGGAGTATGAAGATTATTCAGTTACTGATGATATTGTTTCTTCTGAAAGGGGAATTTGACCTTGTAAGTAATCACAAAGAAGAAGATATTAGGAGAGAACTAGAGGAAATTTTCAGCCGGAAATTTCCTGGCATTACCATGTATGACTTCGAATTCGTGAAGAGAGATAGAAACATCATCTCACCCCTGTGGTTAAAGAGGGCCACCAGTGGGATTTTGCACACGTCAAGCACTTGTGTGGAAATGGACGTCTTTATGTGAGATTGATCACCAGCAAAGAGGAAATGGAACAAAAGGATGCTACCCTCACAACATCCAGTCAGCTCAGTCAGGGCTCTGCTTCTACAAGTTTCTCCCGGATGCCTTCCCATGCCTCTGCTTCAGCCACTGTCAGGTTGTCTGATGTGCCCCATTCAGCTCCAGTTTCAGATGTTCCACCAGCAGTTAGTGATGACGATGATCTACCAGAGTTTGGAGCAGCCCAGTCAATGCCAACCACTGAGCAAAAAGTAGCACGATTAGCAGCTGTATTTCCTGTTATACCCCTGCCTGTCATAAGAAATGCTCTTCTTTCTCTCCTCTTTCTCACGGAAGCACAGAAAGGGCTGTTAATGTCTCCCGATCATTGCCGTCCGCCATCTTGCAAAGCGACCGTGTTAGTTTCCCAGTCCCTCTCGGGAGCATCGGACCAACTTGGACCCAATTTGTTGATCGCGAATTTTAGTTGTTGATCTTGAAAGGTTTTATATGGTTGAATTTGGAAATATCAGATATTGTTGATCTTGAAGCAAAATAACTCTTAATGTTGAGGTTTGTTTTCGCTCTTGATTTAAGAATTATTATAATGTTGAAGTTGGCCACTTAACGGTGTTGATATTGAGAGAAAATCGTTGAATTAGATATAAAGTTGTTGATTTTGACAATGTTTTTCATTCTTGAATTTTGCTACAAATTGGCTACCATACGCGAGACGAAGAAAGAGCGCATCTCTTCCCTCGCGTGCGCTTTTCCATTCCAGCTAAATATAGCTCAAAGGCTGAGCAACGAAAAATGATCCTGTATGGTGGTGTCAGTGCTAGTGTAATGGACCAAAAAGGCCGGTTCCCAGGACGTTTATATACGTTTTAGTCCAATGTTCAAGAAACAACAATTAAAACTATTACGCCGCCATTATTTGATGGACATTTAACAATTATCCTGCGAAATCGTGCGGAATATCGCCTGATATTAGCCGACGAGGCTGGCTATCATTAGCCTGCGTCGCTTTGAGGTAATGATCAGCGGCTACCAGGTCTACCAAGGAAGGTTGGATTGATGGTTGCATGGATATTGGATTTGGTGGATGATGTCAAAATGATACCGTATTGTATGTTGTTCAGTATTACCACGACCGGACCAGAACTGAATCCCAGTGAAGCATGCAGCTTGAATTGAATGGCTCATTATGAATGGGGCCTCGTTTGAAGGCGTGTTTGGTCGTACAAAAACAAATCCCGGTTACGTTAGAACGGTTTTCAATCGAGTGTCGAAGGTTTTGGTTTACTGTGTTCTGTGATTGGTTTAAAAAACTCGCGCCACCAACTCAGCCAATCAGATGCAAAACCAAAACCAATCACGACTTACGTCACACGCGTTTTCCCGCGCTTGGCGCCGGTTATGCAATTTGCTTCGAGTTTTCATTGGTTCATTGTGTTGTTTACGTCCGTAGTGTGATTGGCCATTGTAATTACTTTGGTTTTGGTTTCAACATACGGAAAAAGATGGCAGCTGTACATTTTACCACAATACCTTGCGAACCTAACACAGCCAAAAGGCACATAGAAAGCCATATTTTTTTGCGAAATTCGTCCCTGTACTAACATTGTGTATGCTAGGTTTGAAGTTTTTAAAACTTTTCGGTGCGTCTTTATGGTAGTCTCCTACGCAGCCGTTATTGTAGGGAGAAGCGTTGCGCGACGACACAAATAACGGCTGCGTAGGAGACTATCTTTATGGACGTTTTTAGGGTTTTCGTGCGCTAAGAATTATGGGTAAATGTACCAGTCGCCATCTTTTTTCGGTACGGTGGATTGAAAACCGCTCTATAAGCCCTGATACAACTTTGCAAGGGCTTATAACCAGGGGGAGGGGTGGGTGGCTATCAAATTACAAACATTTGTTATAACAGTTTATTTGACGACACCAAGTTTGAGAGGAATTGAATTGTATGTATACAAAAATATCTAGGATCTCAAAATAATCTTGGCAGATAATGTCCTGTATTCTACAGAAACTGAATCTCGTATATTTTTAAATAAATAACTTTGCTTTAACATGTCTCGATTCGTTACAAATCAAGCGTTTCATAACTTTGCATCAATATATACAACATCCCCTTTAAATTAACTTGGCTCGTGACGATTTTATGATCGTATAAAAGAAGTTGGGGGGGGGGGGGGGGGGGGGGTAGGGGTATTTTTCGTTCAACTAGCAAAAATGCCCTGGGGGTTGCCCTTATTACAATTTCCAAAATTGACAGAAAGTACCGGGAATCCATAAGATTTGCTCTTGAATTGCCCCTCCTTCTTACATTAAATAACTACCGTGGCTATTAAATAACTAGTGATTCCTCTAAGCATAGAGCCATCTTGAAATGAGCCCACAGAAAGAAGCTACGTCACGCCGGTTGGCGCATCTTGAAAATGTTGGCACATTTTTCAAGTTTGCCGTGAAAATCCGTCTTAATCTTCTCCATCCTCAACCATCCTTGTTCCTGTTTGGTTTATTATCACTTTTTTGGTGTTTTTCTACCTTAGTTAACTATTATTTTGAGGCTTTCTTCAATTTGAAGGTGATTTTGCACTTGGCAAAAATGACTTCAAATATCTTGACGTAGCTCCTTTAAGTCGCACGATTGAAGGCTTTTATCGTGTGCTCTAACGTAACGATAATCTCTGGGCAGGTATTAAACGAGCTATGTCATGTACAAAATTAACTTCCAATGAAAAGAAACCTAAAATAATTGTTTATTAAGGTAGAAAATCACCAAAGAGGTAATAAGAAACCATGCTGGAACAAGGATGGTTCAGGATGGAGAAGATTAAGACGGATTGCAAACGACGAACTTGAGGGCTAAATTTTTCAAGATGAACAAACCGTGACGTAGCTCTTTTAGCCTTACAGGAAACTAAAAACTGTCCCTTAACTCTTAGAGAAGTTTCCCAGGGACTGTTGAAGTAATTATATTAACTTGAACTAGCCTTACGTTTTGTGACATTCACTAGAAAACTGCTGAGAACTATATTACACTATTAACAACCTTCTTACTAAATGACTAAAGGTTGGAACGGAGCTAAAAGTTTCCACTTTAAAAAAAACAACTTTCCCCTTTCTGATTCTCACATAATTTTTTGACAAACGAGCAGCGGCAGGTGGGGGGGGGGGGGGGGGGGCACTAAGCGGGAAGAACGATCAACGAGTGTTTCAAAAATAAGGCAGTAAAACAGAATTTGCGTTGATGTTCCAACGGAACGGAAAATACACCGCTGAAAATTCGTGAACATAGGTTTATAAAATCAGTATTATAAACAGCGGGTTGATCTCATTAAAAATATTTACAACATGTAAACTTCATAACAATGTATACATTCCCTGTAGGAGAAAATTCGATGGGAATTGCCATTGGAATAGAAATATACCTTCGTTTCTTACTTAGTCAAACATTTGTCTTGATAAATTATCACCTGACCTAAGCCTCCAATTTCAAAACAGCACTATTATCATATAACATTAACGTCAAATGACGTTGAAATGACGTCATGCACTGACGTCAACATGACGTCAACACGTCGAATCTGGGGCAGCGGTTTCCAAGGTAGTTGAACTCCTCGACAGGCTCGTGCTCGTGTATCTTCTTCCCGACATGCGGCCGACGGTGTTTGACTTGAATTGGGGGACTGGGCGCGGCGCGGCAGACTTGTCCGCTTCAGAGTGTCGCCGAGGGAGGCCTGGTTCGAACTGGCACGAGATATCGTACAGTTCTTTCTCGGTGTGAATCTTCTCATTGGCGAGGTAGTCACGGACCTCGGCTACCTGATAAGGATATTACAGATGCTTAGATTAAAGTATTTTTTACAAGCCTAGGGGTCCATAACATGAAGCCGCCGGACTAGGAGTACAGTGGAACCCCGCCTTACGACCACCTCGTTAATAAGACCACTTTATTAAGCGACCGATATGATGTTATCGCATCTCGGTCTAAAATTAGCCAGTAGAGAATTTCTCTTCCACAGGCTTTCTGTAGTGTCGTGTAAGTGCGTACATGTATTGAGTTTATTACAGGAATCGCATTGAAAAAAGCAAAGACAAATGTCCCACAGCAGTGAACAGCAGTGTTGTTGCAAAATGTGCTAAATTTGGCGGTGTGACCTTTGCGCGTTATTCGATCCCAGCGGGGAATCGGCTTCCGGTTTCACGCAAACTGCGGACTTTAGCGAGACTGGCGTGACTACTTGTTTTTTTCGTAGTCACTGCACATTGCATTGCATTGTCTAAAGTTAGCCACTAGAGAATTTCTCTTCCACAAGCTTTCTGGATAATTTCTTCCTACTTTTAGAGAAAATTTCGATTTTCGTATCGTGTAAGTGCTCTTTTCATGTTCTTTACAACGAAACAAGCGAAATATTTAACGAGACAGGGGAACATAACATGTAATAGTCATCTGCTATCAGTTTCAATTCTATCAGTTTTCCCATTACATGGTAAACATGACAGCCCAGTATACGCATGATGTGATGTAATAGCTTGTAAGCGTTCATAGCGCGGGCAGAGTTGTAAAAGTGCGTATTATCCTGTATAGCTTTATTAGTGGGTGTTAAGACATCTATTCTTGGTAAAGGTAGGTGTTCAAATGTTTATTTGGCTTTTTATAGTTGACGACATTTGGTTAGATATTACAGTTTCTACGCAGTGAGTTTAATATTAATATTGCATCACGCAGTCACGTTTTTCGTCACGCAGGTTCGTATGTTGACTCTTATTTGGGGGGTGCATCTCAGCGTCCAGTGACCGATGGGGAGGATAGGTGGATTATTGTTTCCCCCCCTCAAGGTGATATCGGCCGCTTGTTAACTCCTTTAGGAGTTCTTGTTTTGTCCAGAACTAAAGTTCTGTCAGTCACTTTCTTATTAATTTTTAGAACCCCTTTAATACGACCAACCCGTTAAGATTTTGGTGGTCGGATTAACGGGGTCCCACTGTATTCCTACACCCGCTGGAAGGGATGTTAGAACCATCACAGGTAACCCCCCATTTTTGGCAGGTTGCCGTGACAATTCGCCGGTACCCATATATACTCCTGTTTGGAGAGAGGCACTGTGAGAGTAAAGTGTCTTGCCCAAGAACACAACACAGTGACCGCGGCCAGGCGCAAACCTGGACCGCTCGATGCTTAGAACTGCACCTTTAATAGTTTACGGCTTCAGATAATTTTACGGCATTATTCAAGAAATAAATCAACAAACGACTCACCTCTTGGAAATTATAAACGTCCTTTTGAAAACGCCTTATTTCGTCAATCACAAGATAGATCTAATAAAATGAAGAAGCAGAAATCTCCTTAGACCCGAGTATCAAAGTCAATATATTTCAAGCTCGGAAATGAGCATACAGGGTTGGTACTAATTTCTGGAAGAGCAATGACAAGAAAGAAAGACAGAGCGGTTTTCAATTCAGTGTCGTTGAAACCAAAACAATTACAATGGCCAATCAAAACAGTCACAAACAACACAATGAACCAATCACAGCCCCAAGCGAATACACGTGACCGGCGCCAAGCGCGGGAAAACGCGTGTGACCAAGTCGCGATTGGTTTTGGCTTTGCATCTGATTGGTTGAGAAGGTGGCGCGAGAATTGTTAAACCAATCACAGAGCATAGTAACGCAAAACCAAATCAATTGCGCGATAACTTTTAAAACTCGATTGTAAATCGCTCTAGTGTGCTAGGCTGTTTACCTGTCTCCGTTTGGTCAAGTTTATAAGTCCTCCTTTAAAAAAGTCTGGATTTCCTTCAGCAATGAACGTGAGATCCTTCATGTAAATACCTTGAAATAAAACAACAACGTTTACAGTTGGTTCGTTTAAATGGTTCGGCTCGCCATTGCCCACACAGATCTGCCGCTCATATTGTATCTATCACTTACAGTTACACAAGGCAGCTTTAAAGGAGTGCAAGGAGGGGGTGTTCTCTTAAAGGAGCTACGTCACGGATGGAGCATTTTGAAAAAAATGGCAATTTTTTTCAAGTTCGCCGTTCGCAATCCGTCTTAATCTTGTCCATCCTCAACCATCCTTGTTCCAGTTTGGTTTATTATCACATCTTTGGTGTTTTTCTACCTTAGTAAACAACTATTTTGAGGCCTTCTTCAATTTAAAGGTGATTTTGCACTTCGCAAAAATGACTTAAAATATCGTGACATAGCTCCTTTAACGTCAGTTGGAAGATGATTCCATATCGTATGCATCGTTATAACTGAAGCCTGTAGGAAATTAAACTTACCAAAGTAGGGAACTGATGGAGTAGGCGAGGATGCAAGGGCTTGTCGATATCTCTTGTAGTTATCCTGTCAAAACACAACAGCAAACACTTTTAAGTCATACGTGATCAAAATCGAATTTCTCGTTAAATTATCAAATATACAAAGGTTATGAGAATAAAAGAATCATCACACAAGAGACATCAACTCATAACTTTTTAACTGTTATACATTTTACTTTAAGCCATGATCTACCTTCGTGTCCATGAGGATTTCCATCTTGGCATACTGTTCAAGGAACTCCTTAGGAACAAGCTGCGAGTAAAGATAATGAGTGTGAAAATATATAAAATAAAAAAATTAATAAAGAAAGTAAACAAGCAAGCAAGCAAGCAAGCAAGCAAGCGAATAAATAAATGTGACGTCTTGGCCACCATTCAGGTCGATTAAAACAAACAAACAAACAAAAAATAAAAACTTTACTTTGACTGCGAGCAATCTCTCCTTTCCCTCATGGCGTAACAAACGTAGAATTTGCTTCGATGAAGGTCTAACGCTTGAAACGTCAGCTTTTAGAAATTCGCTACGGCGGTTAATTTACCTTCAATCAAGCGTTTCACTTGCGCGCCGACGCGACGCAGCATAACAGTTTCTTTAGAAACTTATCGCTTTGTTCGCGTGGAATCGGAGGCCTTACTTGACGATTATTGAGGGAAAAGATGGGACATTCGCAGTGTATATGATTTTCTATTCTCACCTCTTTTGTCTTGTGAAGTCGTCTAACAGGTGCACTGCCCAGTGCTGCCACCACAATGGCCATCACAGCGTTAAAGTTCCTCAATTCCAAACACAACTGCCAAAAGAACAAAGAACAAATACAGTTTCGTGTGTTAGCCCGAGCCAAACGAGGATGAGTCGCTGTGAGTTCAAACTCTCGCTCTCGTTTGGCCTGAAACTCTCATTCGCTCTCAAAATTTTTCTCGAGAATTTTCTCTGCGGGCATGTGCCAGTGGCTCCACTGAGTACCCTCCACCCCCCCAGTTATCGCATTTGTTTGTCAGATTACCTTGGCCGTTTCGATGAAGTTAATGAACATATTGGCGCGCTTCTCCACTGATTTCTCTGTCACAATAGTGGCCGCTACCCACGTGCTCAGCTGAAAACAAGAAGAAGAAATTACAATGAGAAAGATATTGTTCAGTCAGCGACACACACACGGCTACTTGGAAACAAAATTCCGAGTTCTCTCAACAGGAGTCGAACCTATGACCTTCTGCACACCGGTCGGACGCTCTACCACTGAGCTACAGGAGACTCGTGGGAGCTTAGGCCATAAAACTAGGTCCAAATATGACAAACTTCCGAATGATTAGTTTTGTCAATATGTGAGATTGAGCGAGTTTTCCCAAAAGAAGTCGAACCTATCACCTTCCGTACATCTGTAGGAAGAAGAAGTTAGTACACAAAATTGGTCTGTCTGGAAAAAAGTTTGTACGTGGGAAGAGATGGTACTTTTTTTTAAAGTAATTTCCACGAGTGGCACAACCAAGAAACACCCAAAATGATTAGTTTTGCACACTGAACAGTAAGAAGTAAAATAGTTACCATATTGATCACTTAAGAAACGTTCCCAGCATGCAGTTGATAAGTACAGTTACCTGATTAAATCTGTCGGCCACTTTCTCCACAGACAGCCTGTCTTCTGGAAGAACCTTCCTTTTCTTCCCTGTTCCCATGGCAACCTTCTTCTGGATATCAGCTGACGTCACTGCACAGAAACACTCTAGAGAAAGAAACACACAACAAAACATCGTTAGCTAAACGTCCATGATAGTGACTTTCCCGCGAAGGTTCAACCTTTTTCAGCCGAAATTCGGTAAAATTGTAAAACCGAGATCTAACTAAAAAGAGAAATGAACATTCACCCTGAAAAATTAATTGAATGGAATGAGGTAAATGAAACGTTTTGGTTAAAAAAATCTTCACTTTGGAGTGATTTAATAACCCTGGATACGATTTTCTGTCTGGCATAAAGCATAGTTGCATACAAATTTGACTAACAAAACTATTTCACAGATGCCATCCAAATTTTCCAATTGTTGATTCCATCTTTCACGATAACAATGATCAACATCCCTACAGTTGAGTTAATCAATCATTGGTTTTTCCACTGCTTGCCGCGTGTGGCATGACATTTTTGCGGTTTCTTTCACGATCCACACAAAAAAAACGCTTTCCGCAAAAAAATTTACTCCGTTAATTAAATTATTAGTTGCAAAAGGATTTTCCATCGTACAGATGTAAAAACATTTTCTAACTGAGAATCGCAAAACTTGCTTTCCCAAATCGCAAAACTTAGATCCCCAAAACACAACAAAATCGCCAATCCGCAAAATTAAACTCCCGCAAAAATTCCACGCCATACGGTAGGCTGGGAGGCAGAGAAGTGTAAGTAGCCAAGTGTGAAGACAATACATGTCTACTTACCATGGTCAATAAGTGTTATCTGCCGGGCCAGTTCTTTGGGATGTTGCAGTAAGTCAAAAGGCCTGTAATGAATGGAAGAAACGTGTGAAAACCATAGCCTTAGCCTATGAATAAACTCCGCGGTGGGGAAGGGGTGAAAAGAAAACTGCGGAGCCTATTCATAGGCTAGAAAACCATCACGGAGAAAGCATGTAAAGCAACTAAAGATGGAACATTCAGTGCTAAGTCCCTTTTACTCCTGGCACAACCCTCTCCACTACTTTAGCCACACTCCTCCCAACTACTCTTGACACACCCCTCCTCACTACTCTTGACACACCCCTCCTCACTACTCTTGACACACCCCTCCTCACTACTCTTGACACACCCCTCCTCACTACTCTTGACACACCCCTCCTCACTACTCTTGACACACCCCTCCTCACTACTCTTGACACACCCCTCCTCACTACTCTTGACACACCCCTCCTCACTACTCTTGACACACCCCTCCTCACTACTCTTGACACACCCCTCCTCACTACTCTTGACACACCCCTCCTCACTACTCTTGACACACCCCTCCTCACTACTCTTGACACACCCCTCCTCACTACTCTTGACACACCCCTCCTCACTACTCTTGACACACCTCACTACTCTTGACACACCCCTCCTCACTCTCTTGACACACCCCTCCTCACTACTCTTGACCAGGATTGCACGCAGCTACGAAAATTACAAAATTTAAAAAACATTTTGCTATGGTCTTCCAAAAACTGCGAATTTTACGAAAATTGTTAAAATTCGCAGTTTTTTTTATCAAGACCTCTCTGAGATCACATTTGAGTTTTTTTCGAACCTTTGCGAATTTTTGCAATTCTAGCAGATTTCGGAAGACCATAGCACAAATTTGTAAATTTTGTAGCTGAGTTCAATCCTGGACATAAGTGGAGATTATTCTTGACACACCCCTCCCTATTAATACTGTAACATCGCTCCTGTCACATCCCTTATAAGCAAACTGTTACAACTTACGAGAAATCTCGCCGATCAAAGCCAGGTAACTCGGCGTCCGGGGGGCACTGACATATCAACAACTGTCCGTTGGTGCTTTGACCAAACGAGCGATTCACACTCTCAAAGTCATCATCATCACGAAGCGTCGAACAAAACGGTCCCTTGTGGGTGGGGGTGGTTTGACCTGAACTGGGTGAATCACTCCCCAGGGAGGAGGTGTTACTCTCTGTTGTGTACTTGCGGCGGCGACTGGAGGATGAGCCGGAGGGGTCGAGAAGGTGGCGCTCGGTTGGCGAGTTGGATTCGTCCACACTTGTCTCACTGCCTCCTACAAGATAAATGGAATTGTACAATAACTGGAAGAGTCAAAATCACCGAGAGCAGACACTTTGGCACCATCAGTAAGTGGAGTTTTAGCGTGAATCTAGCAACGTAGGCCCTGAGAAGGTGTCACGTCCGTTTATGAGAGGTGATTTGAGCGGTACCGGCAAAGTTTTGATCTTTGAAATTTTGCTCTAAGAAATCTTTCAGACTTGCTCTTCCGACTTCTTTTCTTCTTCTCCTGGCATTGGTGGGGGAAGGGAGAGGGAAGAGGGGGAAGTCCAAGAAAGAATACAAGACACTTGGTTAGTACAAAGCACTTTGTCTAGCGTTTCAAGAAACATACGCATCCAGAAGTGAAATTGCGCGAGAATACATGAATACTACAATGTTTGCTTTGAGTTTGGCGCTAACTGGCTGTTTTTCTCTGGCACGATTTTTTACTTCTCGCTTGTCAAAAAAAAAAAAAACGTTTAGGGCACAAAGACTTCACTGTTTCTTACTTGATGGTCTTCTCTGATCGGTCATCGTAAGTGAGCCTGGTTCCCAGGAGCACTTAGATGGTCCTAAAGTGCTCTGTAACGAGCCCAAAAGTAGGTCCTCAGATGTATGGGACCCCACGGATATGTTGCCGGGACTTCCAGTGGATATCGCCGATGTTGCTGAGTGGGAAGAAAAAACGAAAAACAACAATAAACGTGGAGACTCGACACAAGAAACGGAGAGGCTCTGGTGACGAGAATGAACACAGATTCTGCGAACTCCACCGTGGTCAAACGTCTGAGCATGCGAACAAAAATAAACTACGCCGACAAACCTCAACATTACACCGTGTTTTGAACACGTCTAACAATTTTGGTAAACGTCCAAAAAAATGGTAAATCAGCAGAATGATGGAAATATACTGAACTTCTCCTTTTTAATACCTACTTTTGTTTCCTTTCGCAAATTACTATCAAGGTTTCGATTTTTCTCGCAAATTTTGCTTGACACCGTATTGTTGTAATGGTTTTCCTTTAAAATTTTGCGCGGGAAATTGGCGCGCGGGCGACCAGAATTTACGCCCTTGCGCATGCTCGAGCATTTGACCGCGATGAATCTGCGAACAAACCTGCGGCAGGCAAAGCAGCCTCGACACCAGTCTGCAGAGCCATGATATTGCCTCGGTCACCCTTCTGTTGTAACGCTCCCTGCTGATACGGCGCAGATGACGAGAGCTTCGCTGAAATGGACAGCTGTCGTTTTATTTTCGCCGCGTACTGATCAGGGACAGAGGAGGCTAAAGAGATGGCTCGTAGTCTTGACACGACTCCAGAGTCACTCTCGTACTTGTCAGCGTACAGCGCAGGCTTGTGTGCTACAGCCGCGAGGGCCTGGGCTCCCCACGTTTCAGTTTCCTCAGCATATTTGCTCCATGGAGAGAAATCTTGTCCTGCTAGAATCTGAAATGTCAACATACAAATTCTCCTTACTGGACCCCATATATTTCTTGTAGTTACTATCTGGGAGAATTTAATTGTAGATAAAAATCTTTCCCTTCATAATAATCAGTTTCGTTATTCTTGTGACGTGCAACCGTGACTTCTGAATGCTAACCAATGTTGGGATGAAACCATCCACCTCACTGCACAAAATGCTGGTTAAATTACATTTTGTGCAGCGAGTTGCATGGTCATGATTGTCATGAAACTTGCAGATACAAAACTTGAGAGCTCCGAGGTTTACAGTATTTGATTAAGTAAGGAATATGTCGTAGGATTACAAAAGAATGCGAATTTTGTTGTTGTTGTAAAAATGAGGTTTTAAAAATATGCCGATATCTCAAACGTTTTTATCCCACACAAAAATAACATTTTCTTAAAATTCAGACATTCTTCATTTAGGATACCGAAAAAAATCAAAGAAATTGATTTAATCTAAAATGTAACCAACGCGCCAATAAGGGACTGTGCAATAATTATCAGGAGGAGGGGGGGGGGGGGGGGGGGTTGGAAAATGGGCTTCATGTAGGAAAATATTAGGTAATACCCCCCTCCTAAAGGAGTGAATTTAGTTATCGCCCCCCCTCTAATAAGTCCGAAATTATGTACGACCCCCCCCCCCCCCCTCACAGTATACACACACCTTTATGCAAGTACCCTGCATTTTCTCTACACCTGTGGATTAAAATCTTATAACAGAAAGAAGAGCTAGCTCCTACTACATGTTTAATTGTTGGACATCTGGAACAAACATCACCTCCGTACAACAGAGCCATAGCAAAAGGAAAAGAGCAAGTGTGTTATTTTCTGGTCCGGTGAAGGCTAGTTAGGCCGGAAAATTTTTCGGTCCCCACCTTATAAATAGGTATGGATTCGCCAATGTAATATGTACTTGAAATAAAATGTTAAGCCCCCCCCTCTCTTGAGTAACTTATTTTACCTAGAGCCCCCCCCCCCCTTGCTTTGATTTTACTTTATGCCCCCCCCTCTGGTTTTCCAACCCTTCCCCCCCCCCCTCCTGGTAATTATTGCACAGTCCTTAAATAGGTTCGGCCCACTACACCTTGAAGGAGCTATGTCACGGTATTTTAAGTCATTTTTGCGAAGTGCAAAATCACCTTCAAATTGAAGAAAGCTTCAAAATAACAGTTTACTAAGGTAGAAAAACACCAAACAGGTGATAATAAACCAAACAGGAACAAGGATGGTTGAGGATGGAGAAGATTAAGACGGATTGCGAACGGCGAACTTGAACAAATTGGCCAATTTTTTCAACATGAGCAATCCGTGACGTGGTGAGCCAGTAATCTTGTTTACCTCACCTGCAACTCAATTTTGGTGCACAACAGAAGAGCATCGTTGACCTCCTTAAAAACACTGTGAAAATAAACGTCAACCAGTCAGCAAACATTCTACTACACTGATACAATCCTTTTTGTGAGCTGTGGCACAGAGCTGAAATGAGCGCCATTACTGCACGACAGGCTGTAGCTATCTACCAAGTTGAACAAACCACAATAAACTGACACACTTACCCTTTGTTTTCCAGCAAAAATTCAAACGTTTTGTTTATGAATTCCACACGAAGTCTGGTGTCGTCTGCTAAAGACCTCCATCTCTTTAACTCCTTTGACTGCCAAGTGCCAACAACAGCCTAATGAAAGAGCCAACACTGCATAAATATTGACCAATATTGGAATAATGTTGAACCAATGTTGAAACAATATTTGTTTAGACTGACACAGCTTGGTACAATACTGCACCTTTGTTTTCTCATCCATGATGATGATCTTTCTGGGACTGACACCAAAGTAACACCTCACCACACCCCCCTTGGGGCTGATGGTACCCATGCACTCCTGAGACACAAGAAAAAAGCCATCGCATTAATTAAATCAATTCAGGACTTCAAAGGGATTCATACCAATGATCTTTCCTCGAACACGGAGTTGTGAAGCTCATTTGCTAGGTAAGGTATTGGTAAGGTAACATGATCTTTTTTAAATTAATTTTTTTTGTAACGACAATTTGTACAACTATTACCTTCAACTTGTAAAAGTGGCATCCATAACCCGCCATTGATTGACAGTAGTCGATAAAGTTGTGCTTAGCATTCCTCTCTGTCATTTCACTGTTCACAAACTGTTCATACTGGACCTTGATTCTGTGCAAGAATTAAGAATTAAAAAATTGAGCAGTACTTTCATGTGGTACTGTTTATTATGCGGTACAAGGTAGTTCTAACTATTTAGTCTGTGGATGAAACCCTAGTGTGTGACCATTCAAATGAAAGCTATTGAGCAGTACTTTCATGTGGTACTGTTTGTTATGCGGTACAAGGTAGTTCTAACTATTTAGTCTGTGGATGAAACCCTAGTGTGTGACCATTCAAATGAAAGCTATTGAGCAGTACTTTCATGTGGTACTTGTTTATGATGCTGTGTAAGATGGTGTAACTTAAAGTCTGTGGATGAAACCCTAGTGTTTGATCATTGAAATCAAAGCTAGTGAGTAGTATTTGCAGGGTCGTGCTAAAAAAAACAACTGACCAATTCGATCTGGGATCTGAGGGCCACAGGTTTGTCAGTCGCAAGACTGTTAAGTGATACCGTCGTTAAACAAAGTAGATTTATTTTTTATGAATGGACGGACGGATGGACCAACTGTATTTGCCAAAAATATTAAATACAACATAACATAGCTAAATAGATTCTCACCTCTTTGCTATATTCCTCACTTTGTACATGGATGGATGTAAACTCATCTTGATACGAGAAACAGACAACCTGATAAGGAAACAATATTATTAGTCTATTACAACTTAAAAGTGAGAAAACTGTATGTTAAGCTAATTAAGGAAGAAGAAAGAAAATTTCTGTCCAATAATTACTCAAACATTTGTCAGTTAATGCTCAATCTTACTTCTCTCTACTGGATGACGTAAAGAACCGTGGTTTCCCTCGTACTTCGGTAGGCAACAGATCCTGTGAAATATTACATTAAACTGACTGTAATTCACTCAAGAAATCATTTTACAAACAAAAACGCAATCATGATTCACTGCTCAAGAGACTCATTACAGGCCTGTCTGCTAGTTAACTAATAATTCTCACACACCACTGGTAGCCATGTCAAGCTGACTGCCACAAGCCTGACCTTTATTGTAAAATCAAAAACTATATACATATCACGCTAAAACTGGGAAGCTTCCAAAAATTACAAGGTTTGTACATTAGTTACATTGTATAATGCTGAAATTAAAAAAATACAACAAAATACTACTGAAATTCTTTGGGTGGATGGGTGGGAAGGTCAGTAATGGCGGACAAAACAAAAACAACTACCCGCCTCACCGGTCACATGACCTACAGTTTGTATACCCAGGCCCCAGCGGTGTGTGAGAAAAACATTTTCCACTTTTTTCGTTTCACTCAGCCAGTGGAAAATTAACAATAAATTATATTAAAAGAAACTGGAAGGGCAGACTATAAGAACAAATCCAATCACAGTCGAAGCTCCCGTAAGCGACACCCTCGCGAAACATAAAAAGTGACTGCAACTGGAGCTGGCCGCTTACAGGAATGTGTAAATACAGAGTTTGTATGAGCTAGAGTTCAAACGGGGCTTTGTCAAGGTGGCCGTAAGTAGAGCTGTCCACTTCCGAGAGTGTCCGCTCAGAGAGCTTCGACTGTAGTGGCAGGATAGACGGCTTGGAAACAGGAACTCGGGAAGTTGGAACTCCTCCTAACAAGGCTGGGAATGGATATTGTAAGGAGAAATGTTTATCTGTTGATCACTCATGATATTTAAAGCATCCACTAACCTCTATGTAAAGTTGTAGCGAGCTAAGGTAAATAGAATCCTCCACAGAACAAGGCAGGCTTCCACTGACGACTGCTTTTTGACACTACAGACAAAAAAGAACAAGTAAAACCTAGCTGTTCTAATCCTAGGGATCACATTAGCTTAATGGCTCATCTGCGCTGGAACTAAGCTCTGGCTTCTGTAGCATACATGAAACAGAGGATTATTGCTAGTCCCCCTGGATGCGATGCCAGTTTATCATTACATGTAAGTTACTACCTGGCATTTTGTCAGGGTGCTCCAATACTGTAATTTGTCGGTACATACTCCTGGTGGAGAGAGGCACTATGACTATGTGCGCCATTCAGACGATCTTAGGCAATGCCATGTCTCAGTTAGAAACATTACATTGTTTTCCTCACCTGTTCATAAAGAATTGCATGATGGCAGTGATTTGCCTGGAATCTATCCAAATGGCCTTTCTTTGAAGCTCTTTCCTGTAATAAAGAAAATGGGATGTAATATAACCTATACTAACGGATGGAGCATCTTGAAAATTTTAGCCTAAATGTTTCAAGTTCATCTTTTGTAATCTGTCTCAATCTTCCCCAATGTTAACCATCATTGTTCCTGTTTGGTTTATTATCACCTCTTTGGTGTTTTTCTACCTTAGTAAACTATTATTTTGACGTTTCCTTCGTTTTGGACGTAATTTTGTACATTGCAAAAAAATGACTTGATATATCGGGACATAGCTTCTTTGAGTGTTGCAAAATCCTATACAAGTAAATAGCCACAACTTTTTGCCCAAAATCTGGGCATTGAAAAATGAGCATCTACGTACTTGAATAACATGATTCAAGTAACTGGGAAATAGTCAATGAACTGTTAACTTTAAAGCTTACCACAAGGCTTTGAATAAGATCTTCCAAGTTTTCTGAGCAGGGAAGGTACGGGCCACCAGCTTGTCTCAAGGGAAGTATGACATCACTCAGCTCGGACTAGGAAGACAACAAAAATGTTAACAATAATTGAAAGAGCAGCAAAATATGTGTAGATATATACGTAGAATTGTAATAATTTTAAACAATTTCTTTTCATTCTCCATTCTTTGACGCCAATTCTGTTGGAATTGGGATATGAAATCAATCCACTATTCCTAATTGCCTATCCTAAATCCTTTCCATAATGTGAATTGACTATGAGTACTGCTACTCCCATTCGATGGGATGCTAGTGAGTCCATGAAAAGTTCATCATTATCATCGGTCCTTGTCGCACCATACGACACAAGGCCTCATTTTGTCGGGTTGCCCCGATAATTTGCTGGTACTGTGAGAGTAAAATGTAAAGTGCATTGCAAAGGTAGTTTACTTCATTTCAATACGGTAAACTATTAAACATAGCACTCACTGCAATAGCAGGGTTATTAACAAACTCTTCAGGGTATTTTCAAGCCAAGCTGTCCACAACCTCATGAGATGAATGTGTAGGACAGGTAGTGGACTATAATCCTGCATCTGACCAGTGGAAGGATCACCGTCAAAGTACTTTCCAAACCATGGATCATGAAATCTACAAGACAACGACAATTTGAACATGAGTTGCATGGGAGACAATGTGAACATAGCTTTTCATTTGGCTTAACTGTACTTATTTGGCTAAACCAAGTAAATAATTAAAAATCAGTCACAAAATTGGGTTAAAATAAACTCCCATTTGTGGCTTAATCATTATGGAAACTTTTAAATTGTACTCTCGCCAATAAATCTTGAAGGAAGAGTCCTTTAGTTTATATGTTTTTCCTTCCCTTAGACAACAGATGAATGCGTATTTTTGCTCTCCACTCTTTGATGTTTGATGGGTGCTGGTATTTGTAAATCTAGCACGACTGTAGAACTGCTTATAATATACTCAACAAAATATGCAGCTTCTGATTGGTCAATGACGAGTGCATAAATAGGTTATAGAGTGCAATACGGAATTGTGATAAATGGTACCGGACAAATAAGACTCGTTAGAGACGTTTTTGCAGGTTTATAATGACATTGAAATAAGCTTTCATATTTTCTGAACTACAGTACTGTGATTCTTTCAAAAATTTCGCTTGATTTGCCTGCGCGTTCAAATAAAACATGTAAGCACCAGTGAAGCATTTTGTGTGCAGAGTAGCGTGACGGCCGCAGCAAAATTTTGTTGAGAATATTATAAACAACAAATCGTATAAACTGCTCGTGCAATTAGTGATTTATGGTCACTCGTGATGTTTTGAAAGTTCTCAAATTGCACTCGCCTAAAGGCTCGTGCAATTTTGAGAACTTTCAAAACATCACTCGTGCCCATAAATCACGAATTGCACTCGCGTTCATACGATTTCCTATACATTTGCAAATCTAGCACGACTGTAGAACTGCTTACTGTGCAGGGGGTATTGTCTTGATGAACCTCCAAATTCTTATAACTAACGTTAAACAGAAACTCTATCAATCAGTAAGGAGAATTTATATTTCCAGCTGGAGACTGAAAGGGTTATTAACCCTTTCACTCCCAGAGTCAAACCTTGAGTCAAATGTGGTTGTAACGTTTGAGTCTGTGGATAAAACCCTAGTGTGCGACCATTCAAATGAAAGCTATTGAGGTGGTGCTGTTTGTGTTTGTTTGCAGCAGTTTTGAACTTAGCACTTTTGGAAGTGAAAGGGTTAAAGACAGGTTTGCTTACCTGTGGAGAAGCAATCTCATCAAAATTGATGAATGCACATAGCTCTTGTAAGTTGTCAGCAAAAAATCTACAATCTGATCATCAGTTGCCATGTGCCTGTTGTTACCAGGACTGCTGGTTTTGTACCAGGAATGTTTCTTGGTGCGGCCAGACCAGGGTGGAAGATTTAAACCACCCCACAGGAGCGATGGATTGTGGGTGATGATCTCGACAATTTTCTCTATTCTTGCCCCCCTGCAAAAAAATATAATAAGATGAGATCAAAGAAAGCTTTCCATTCCTGTGTCAATATCTGAACCTTGATTTTCTGAAATATCAATTATCTGGACTTTTTCTATGATCTTGAATTTAATTGTGGTCCCTTAGCACAATTTTTGATTATCCAGACTCTCCATTATCCACTAAGATGGGTGGATAATCCCACGGGCAACATATCCAGGTAAGTTATTGAGGTTATCTATCTAGGTGATAGATACACACAGAATAATGCATTCCACAACCGACAAGTATGCTATTCACTGTGACGGCCTAGCAACCTTTGAGAATTATACATTCAGATTTAGAAGCACATTTTCAAAAGCTCCCTTCACTGGATACCATACTATACTACCTGAATCTACAGTAGAAACAGTAACTTTATTTTAAAAACTTCAAATGCTCATTTTTACTTGACATAGAGATGCTCCTCTCCAGTTGAATCTGAAAATAACACATCCAGCTTTTCATCACCTATAATTACAATAGAAATTAATGAGAGAGATGAGGACAATGCCTGTGAATTGAAAGTGTACATGGCTGTGAAAAACTCTAAAAACAAGCGGGAGCAATGAGCAATCCTGTCGGCATTTATCTTACAAATTTTCTGATAAAATGTACTTGGCATCCAGCATGCATGCCTCTGTTGTATGTAGAATGATGTAAATGATGTTATGATTAGATTGTGTTTTCATACCTGGTACACGTTTAAAGAGATAAACTCCTCCAACATCCATACAGCCAAGATAAATCAAGCCACGAGCTGCATGATACCGCACTCTGCAAATCAATACAACAAATTAAAGTGGTTAAAAAGACATTGCAATCAAAGTACTTGTCAGTTATAATGGTTGAAAAATCATGGTTACACAAACTAAGGAAATAGGATGGTAACACGGAGAATCAAGACTGAAACAGACTGTAAATCAAACATTTCACAAAACCTGACATTGCGGCCAGCAGCAACAACATTTACAAATTGGTCAGTGGAGACTTCAACGTTTAGAATGAATACCTTGTTTTAGAGCCTGTAACAGAAGAGAAAAGGCAGCCATAGCAATATTATGTACCTTGCATCTCCATAGCTTAGCATCTGTTTAAGGCCATCTACACCCCCGGCCAATTCAATCTACAAAAGAAATGTAAACGGTCAATCGTTACTAGCTGATTACAATGACCTAACCTATAAATAATGTACAAATGCAACCCAAATTATGCAGAATTAGCCAACATAGCGTGCAATATTAAAACGGATGCAAGGTATGTCAGATGAACAATAAATCATCAATGAGAAAGTGGTCTATAATGCTCAGAGATCAAAGTGAATCTTAGATTTCACATTTCAACTTATATACATTGTAAATCTTGTTTTCATTATTATTTTCAAGCTTGGTGATTGTAAAATTATTAAAGAAACTAGTCAAAAATCACCTAAAATAGGGTGATATGTTAACTTTATAAAACCTTGTAACACAAAGACAAAATGTGGCAGCCTGAATGACCAGGTACTGATACAGAATTTTAAAACATTCTTCAAAGCTAGGAAAAACCTTACCTGCATGTGGTTGTCTACAGTCATGGCAATGTTTGCCAGAGTAGCAACACAATAAATCACAATTTCAGGGTTACCATCTGTCAGGGTCTCCAGTAGTAATGAAAGTGGCCTACAAAACAATATAATAATATTACTATTTTGATAACTTCATGTCAATGACCAAATATCTGACATTGCATAAAGTTATAAGTTTATTACCAAAATAGAAGATAACTTACCTTGTCTTGCCGAGTTCCATTTGCATCTTTGGATGAATACTGCTTGCCGACAACATTTTAGTGGCGACAACTCTTGGCATTGTTTTGGAATGCAGGTCCATTAATGGCAGGTGGTTATGACCAAATCCAGGGCTGTAAACGATAAAAAATACAGTCATCTAAAACTGGTCTCTATAATCTGTTATTTAAGGATGCTCGACACAGCTTTTTGAAATAGGAATATGACAACTTTCTAAGCCAACTACATAACAAAGGGCACCACAGTAAAATAAAACAATTCATTTAAAAGGTCATGCTTTTGGGAGGTGCGGTGGCCAAATGGTTAGCGCGTTGGACTCCGGATTGAGCTGTCTGGGTTCGAGCGTTGACCAGGGTCTTTATGTTGTTCTCTTGAGCAAGACACTCAACCCTCACAGTGCCTCTTTCCACCCAGGAGTATCATTGGGTACCGGCGACAAAATACTGGGCGGTAACCTGTGATGAACTAGCATCCCATCCAGGGGGAGTAGCAATACATGTACTCCTAGTTGGCATCACAGAAACCAGGATAAGCTAGATGGCAGTTTGCCGAGTGCGGCATTACCAACCTGTACCTTTTACCTTTGGATTTAGGGAGTTAAAGAAAAGAGAGGGATTATTTATACCTATAGAGTGGAAAGGAATGATCCCCATCAACAGAACTTCCCATGCTGCAAATGCTATTCTTTTTTGCATCATATAACTGCCATGTGGCTGCCACACGTCTGACCGTGTATCCGAGGCACCTGAATTGTTTCTCTGTATAGAACCTTTGTTAACAACTATGGGAGACATTTCTCTGGGGCGCTCATCATACGAACTTTGACTACAAGTGCTTCTCTTGCGATGTCGTGGTCTGTCGTGATTGCTTGGTGGATAAGGAGGTGGCGAGTCAGTTTGTCGCAGGTCAAATGCGCCACTGTCCACATCACTGATCTGCAGTAAGTTTAGTAGAGGTTCAAGAGGAATAGTCTTCAGAGCTGTGGAGAACTCTTGATCATTGTTGAAGTCCAGGATACTTTGTAGAATTGACAAGCATGTGCTCTGAAAGAGACAGCCGCAACAGTTATAAAGATATCAAATAATACCACATTAGAGTGGTTTGCAATTGCGTGTTGAAAATAATATGCATTTGTTTTGGTTTTGCTTCATCCTTCAATAAATATGAATCAAATCAAATATTGAGCACGCTAATGCAATAAACAGGATGTATTGGGATCAATATTACGGACCTTCAGATTGGGGTACGAGTACGAGAACGAGTACGACTTTTTAAAGCTATTGCACATCCTCAATATCATCACGTGTCACGCCAATCTTCAGCCAGAACCTACACTTCTACTGGTCATTCACAGGGCAGAGCGAGGGCTCTCGTACTCATACCCAATCTGAAGGTCCGTAATGGACAATTCAGAACTAGTCTTAACTTTACATAATATTGTACCTGTATAGGTTCCGGACTGTCGACCAATTTTAAAACTGTCTCGATGAGTCCAGCTTCTACTGATCTTTTGCGACTGTCGGCTCCCTCAAGCTAGTCAGAAAAAGTGTTGCAAATTAATATTGAACACAACTTCTTCAAAATGTTTGTCGTGAATAACCTGCTTCACTGGCAATATTAGTATTGTGAAATCAATACAAAAACGAAAATACCTAAAACCCTGTGACAATATATTAATAATAAGGCTAATATATGACTATAGATATCAACTTCACACTTGCTATGCACCAGAGTCAAGAGTGTTTGATCAAAGCATGGATAAGAGTACTGTCCACCAAATAAATCACCATCCAGTGACAACATAGTTGATTTTGGATAGCACTTAATTCAGTGGATAGCATTATTTATCCATCCTTTGAACAACATGAAGTGGCAAGATTGTAGTTACTCAGCTCGATTAGCTTTTTTGGTTATTCTGAGTACCTTTTACCAATTTCTGGTTCTTTTGCCAAATGAGCTCATACAGATTCCGTATTATTTTATAAATCACTACTTGAGTGGCGCCCAGAGGACATCGGGGGAAAGTGTTGGAGAGGCAGATGCCGCACTAGATGGCATGATGCAATTTCACGCGCGACCTAGCTGCGGCAGGTATCGATGAGGAGGAGATGGAAACCTTAGCAGCAGATAGTTCAAAATGGAGGAGTGCACTTACACGATTGGTATCATGATGCCTTAGTTGTCAAGGAGGAGGAGGAGGATCTACCAGGTATCCCTACAATTTGACAGTAAAACATTGTTGGGGAAACTTAACAAAAAATGCTGGCAGGTAATCTGCAATGGACTAGCATCCCATCCAGGGGAAGTAACAATACTCCTTACGCCTTGTGTATATTTACACCCAGTTGGAGATCGCCACTGTAGGAGTAAAGAACACACATGTACAAGGACAATGGTTGGTAATTTTACTCACATTAAATAGATTGCCAATTAGCACTGCAATGTGATTGTTAATCACAGTTGATGTAGAAGGCATGTGAGCCAAGCCGATAAGCTGTCCAGAGGCTTTTGGAAGACACAGATAAGCCAGTAAACTAGAGTGACACTCAGGATTGCCAGACAGTTGGACCACTGGCTCCAGGGCGTCAATGACGGGCTCCTCATCTCTCATGTAGTTGGAGCCTGTACTAATTAAGGAGCTTTCCTCGCATTCTGACGTGCTTCTTTGGCAACTCTGACAATGGAAAAATAAAAGTTTTAAACTTAAGTTGTTACAAGGTTTCATATTAATTGGAAATTCCTAGATGTACACTGTAGGCATACATACACATGTAATTGTATCAGGTGACAGATGAAAATTTGATACATAACATCAAACAAATTCCGTACACAGGGCTGTCATTAGTAGCTGGCAACCAGATATTATGGCCGGCAACTGCAGTGAAGATGGCCGGCTACTCAAAGTTTGAAAATGACTAAAAGACAACAGCTACGGCAGGCTATCTGGAGTATTTGACCAGCTACTTTCCTTGTGTAGCCAGCTCCTTCAAATAATAATAATAATAATAATAAATAATAATAATAAAATTTATATAGCGCCATTTCCCATAGGTTCAATGGAGCTGTACATAATTGAAATTAAGCAAAGCTTAATGACAGCCCTGTGTACATCACCATGGCTTATTGAATGCCAACAGATGCATGTACATGTACATGTATAGTCTGTTTTTCAGTTATTACATTTTGGTGACAAGGCCTATTAACCATACCCACCCCAGGGAAGGTCATTGGAAATTCTGAGGGGAGGGGTCTCAAAAGCCAAAATTTGTAAAGGATAAGTATGAAGCTAAACTGAAATTTCCTGGGGGTGGGGGTTTCAAATCACAAACCTTCCATGTGGGATACGGATATTTTCTTGAACCATACAATAACACGACAGTTGTGTATAAAATACCTACCACAGAATGGTCAGACTCCAAACTAGGCTGCCTTGCATTTGAAAGCCTCCTTTCAATTCGTTTTGCTTGGTCAGCTTCCTCTAAAGTGAGATGTACCTCTTCCGAACGCGTGGCATCGCCTCCAATCTCTTGAGGCACGGCTTCTGCATCTACTGTATTTACATCGTGCTCTAAGTTGTCACCAAACTGGATGAGGTCCAATATTGGTCTTCCTTTTTCCATGGAGTGTTCCTTAGGAATAAAAGGAGACAGTGGATTGGATGCAGTGGTCAGGCAGGAACATCAGACAATGGCACAAAGGGATTTCTTTGAGAATCAACACTACAAACATCTGGCGAAAACTGGTTGCCCCAGGGGGTACTTAACAAGGTTTTATACAGGGAGGATCCGCCCTGAGGTCCAAACCCTTACCTTTTTATATACCATTTTTGACAGAAAAGGTAACCCTTTCACATACAATGTACCTACAATAGAAACACTGCATCCCTTTTCTATATGTAACCCTATAAAAGGTCTTAAAATACTTGGATGAATCAGCTGTTAGGTGCGTCTGTTCAAGATATTTTGAAAGGCCCTTAAATACCTAAATGACAGTTTTCCCTACCCTTTTCTATACTTCAACTTGTGAAATCCCTACTATACCTCCAGCCTGAAAAAGATACCCCTTTTGGGCGGAGCCTACGCGTATAGGAGTACCCTCCAGGCTGGTTGCCTGTTATTACTGCTGGTCTCTGCTTAAGTGTTTCTTGATTACTAGTAATCTCTGAAACAGAACCTACTTGTTGTTCTTCTCTGCTTGTAAGTTGTGTTTCAGCCTTGTAAGCAGATAGCACTGGATCATCCATTTGTTCTTCCGATGTAGATTCAGGATGGGGCAGCAGAGGCAGATCCCCAGCTGTTCTGCCATCCACAAAGTTTATTACATTTGCGCCTTCTAATAAAGTGTCATTTGGTTTGGCAGGTAATCGCTGTTGTTCATCCGAGCTTCTTTGCTCACTCTGATCTAAGTCAGCACTCTGCGGAGCTTGATCCTGGGTTGTCATGTGAAAACTGTGCAAGCGCGTAAGACCTCCTCTTTTAGAATTGGCTGTGGAAATGGAAAACAAACAATTCCTTAACCCTTTCACTCCCAAAGTCAAACCTTGAGTCAATAAAAGTGGTTGTAACTTTTGAGTCTCTTCATGAAACCCTAGTGTGTGACCATTCAAATGGAAGCTAATGAGCAGTACTTTCAAGTGGTGCTGTTTGTTTTTGACAATTTTTCAAAATGAAATTCAAGATTTTCCCCTCAGTTTTGAACGTAGCACTCTTGGGAGTGGATTTTGTCCATAATAGCAGGTGTCCGTAATAATGGGGTGTCCACAAGGTGAGAGTTGCCCCCTAAAAGTTAGTAAGAACCTTGCCTTACCAAGCAATGGACTCATTGTTCTTGAGAGATGAATACTCTCTGATCTTTTAATACAGTGCTTTCCTCTCCCCATCTCTGGACTGCCACGCCCTCCTGATATCGAACATAAACTTGAAGACCTTCTTTGTTGGAACAGCCCTCTACGCAGAGCAGATACTCTCTCAGTTATTGGAGAATAAACATTAGACTTGGATCTAAAACTAGCGCTGATTGAACTCTGGTTGATTGACGACGCTCCTGAATTTGACCGTGACTTGGAAATGTCTGCAGCAGCAAAAGCCTCACAGGCTGACTGTACAAGAAGTCTTTGCATCTCTTTTAGCTCCTGTTTAGAATTATATGAAAGAAACTACTGTTAGCAATATTTAAAAGGTAGCTGACATTTGCAAAACAGAGAAAAGATCTTGTAATTATTGTGGCTAGGTGACTGATACCTTTACCCTGGTCCAGAAGAAATGTTCCACCTGAGTTACTGTATCTACTCGCTTCCGACTGGTTCATAAACAGTGAAATTAAATAAGCTTACTTCATAGTGTGCACATGCACAGAACCATGAAACACTCCCTTTAAGTTCAGTGATCTATCTCATGTACTTTCACAAAAAAAGTTACCTGATGTTTCAAATTTCAAATCAAAATCCAATAAAGGTAACCTGAGTTAACAGTGGCATGGGTTACATTAGCCAACCACAGGGGTAAAAATACATGTAAACCTTCACACACACACACACACACACCCCAGCCTCACCCCACCACACCCACACTTAAGGCATTGGAGAAAATCATACCGGTTCTAAGTCAACTGGTCGCACTCCATGGATGTTGTTCTCATAGATTCTCGCCCCATTTTCCACCAAAAGGAATGAAACTTCAAGCTTGCTCCTATGTCCAGCAGACATGTGAAGCGGCGTACAACTACAGATTGGTACAACAATGTAAGAGATGTCATTATTAAAATGTGTGAAAAAGTAATACACATGGGTAGAAAAAGATACTTTACTGTCAGGCAAGCTTGAACCCCATACTTCTGGATCAGAGTCCAATAAAATGATAGGTCTTGTATAAACTATTGTAACATTGGGCGTGCATCACACTTACTGTACTTCTATGTCTCAACAACAAGAAAATGGCATCCTTGGAGACCCAGGGGCAATCAATAGAGTACTAAAGTCATGACGTCACAAAATTTGATCAGCTATTCAGAGGAAGCATGCCAAAAAACGTCCACTTGCCAAAAATTAGCTCTCCATTGCAATTTGTGGCCGAGATATGGCCACAAATTGCAATGGAGAGCTCATTTTTGGCAAGTGAATGTTTTTTGACATGCTTCCTCTGAATAGCTGATCAAATTTCATAATTTCGCAAATTTGAAAATTTGTGACGTCACATGAGGGTGAGGGAAAGTCGAAACAGCAGAAAAAAATACATGTACTGTACAAAATACTAGGTACATGTACTGTAAGTTGGGAAGGAAAAGCTCTTCTTGACTTTTCTTTTACCAATTTTCTTCCTCCGTTTCAACTTTCCCTCACCCCCACAGATTGCCCCAGGGTCTCTGAAGATGGAAAATGCGTAAATAGAGAATATTTTGGACATACAAATTGTTATCTTTAGCCCTGACATTTGCTCCATAAGCAAGAAGTAACTGAGTGACAGCTCGGTTTCCTGCTGATGCCGCAACATGCAAAGGAGACTTGTCATCAGGTCCTTCCCAGTTTATATCTGCACCCCTGAAACATGTCATAAAACAAATTATTTTGATGAAAATAAAATTAAAGCTACTGCAATTATCAAAGTAACAACATTTGTGGTTTCCAGACCATACCAAGCTCTGCTTCCCTTTTCACTCTCATCGTGTTATGTCAAAAATTTTCAAAATAGTTCACGATAGTAAAACCCTGTTAATCTGGCCACCAACATCAGGACAATTATCAACAGGATGACGGTTCTAGTGGCCATATTAACTTTAGAAGAGTTCCACTGAACTAATTTCCAGATACATTCTCTTACACACAAGTTAAGAATTGGTCCATGATTAGCATGTGATTATTGGCATGCATGTGGGAAGTCGGAGAACACAAGAGAAGCACAAGCATTGCTCATGGCACAGCCAAGAGTAACTCTACATGTAGCTTCACAAGTGCTCTCCCAATTTCCCAAGAAACTAACTAATTTTGTTTTAAATGCATAATTTTCAGTTCATACCTTTTCAAAAGCAGTTGCGCCATTTCTACATCACCCAACGAAACGGCATAATACAACAAACTTCTCCTTGCAGCATCGCGTGAATCCACTGATACTCCATCATCAAGGTACTTTTCAACAAGAGCTGTTTCACTTTTTTCCACAGCTTCTATTGCGTTGTGTACTGCTTCAGCGTCTTCTGGATATCCATTGTCAGACAAAGGAAGAGTCATGTCTTGAGGCTGACGTCCTCGGTATTTAGCAAAACTTGACGACAGATGATCAGTAGAGTTAACAGTTTCTTTATGAAAGTGATCAATGGGAAGAAGATCAGCTGTTGCCAGAAAGTTCTCTGTAACAACTTCCTTCTCGGTCCTTCCAAGATCAAGCTCTCTTGGAATTGTCTCCTTTGTCAGGAGTTCCCGTGATTCTTTTCTCCTGCTTTTTCTTGATCTCCCTTCTGATGGAAAATTGTCTGAGTAATTTTCCTTCTGATCTTTAGGAGGAGAAATCATGAGGGAAGAAGTGTCTGTTGTTACCGGTTCTGAAGTAGTTTGAGACGGCATCTCTTCCACAGAGTGACATCTCTTAGCCTGCTGCCCGGGTGGCGACGTGCTAGGATTTATTGTCGCTTCATTTTGTGTAGGTAAACTGGACCTTCTAACTGGCTCTTCTCTTTTGATCCATACTGGAGGTTCTAGATGCATTGATGGAAAATGTACCTCTGCTTGAACAGAAATCTGACCATCCACAACAGGCTGCTTCATCTGACTAGCTGCAGCTTCTTTTCCGTCGCTGTCGCTACCATCTGAAGGAACTGGCGACAGAGCAGAGAACTCAACATGCCGTCCAGAAGTGTGTGAGCTGGTGGGATGACGGAGGATGGATGGACTGGTGGAACTCTTGGTAAATTTCTTTCCATGGGGAGACCTTCGACCAGAAGAACCTTCTATACCATGTTTCCACTGTACATGAGGATGTCTTCTTTCTACAGATGAACTACCAATCGTCGAAGTTGTTGAAACTTCAGAGTTTGTGCGGGTTCGCTCAGAACTACTTATTGAGTGGGTTCTCCTTGTTCGCCGAGATTCCCTTTCATTTTTCTCTCTGCGTAATTTACCAATAGCTTTAAATGCTAATGCCACAGTTCTCACTATACTAGCAGCCTGAAAATTAATCAAAAATATTAATATTAAAAAATTAATAATATCTTATAATAATCTATTGACCACTCCCCAACGGGGAATAATAATGATGAATTAATATTGTATCATTATTAATAATATTATTCTTGTCAAAGAAGGCTTTAGATCAGTAAAATTCACAGCTACTTGGACAAATCAAACTTGGAGATTTGCTAAAGAGCAGTGAACTGTTTGTGGTGTGACCAGAGTTATTTCTGAAACTGTAAACACTCAAAAGGCAAATCCATTGTGACATCATTGTTTACATCTCAATTGATTTATAAATTTACCCGATTTAAAAATAGATAATTATCATAACTAGAAAGGGCATGCAAAATTGAGTTCAAATCTGCTTCAAAATCTGTTTCAAATGCAATTTTAAAGATTTCTTCACCCTCAATAGTGAATTACATACATACAATACACGACAAAGTAAAAATATTCATAAGCAATTTTATAAAACAAATTATGTTTTTTTGCAGACGTTTGTTGCCACCCAGCAATACAAACATCTGTAAATTTGATGTTTTTCAACAGGAAATATCTCATTCAAATACTTACCGTATTCCTCTCATATTTATGACAGTTACTAAATGGCATAGTCGCTATCAATTTATCATACAGTGTATCTTTAAATTCGCCGGACTAAGTTTAATTTCGTTAAATTTACGCTAATAGGGAGATCAACAAACACAGACGTAAACAAATATCGCCCTATACATTACACCAGCAGCATCTGCTTATGGTGACATTTGAGAAGCACATGATCCATAAAGGTCATAACGAGATAAATTTATCAACAAGGAATCATTAGCATAAAAATGATTGCGTCTTTGTATTATTCCATATACAAACCTTTACAGACTGTATATAACTTTGTATTTAATTCACAACGATCAAAAGTGCAAATGCAACACTACTCATCATGTTTCAAAATTAGGGCTATCTAAAAATATATTGCCAAAGAAAATTCTTATTGAAATAGCACACTTAGATCTAATTTTGGATTACGAAACAGTCAGATGTGAATTCTCAAGTCACGCAACATGCATGTTCTGTTGACTAGCCAGTTCAAATGTAACATCTTTCGAAGAAATTTCAAGTCACACAACCGCTGACAAAATGTGACAATGCATCTGCTTTGAGCACCTTGCATGCATGCATGCATCCTGTTTGTACTTTTTCTGTTTGTGCGCAATAAAATTATTGAAATCTGATAAAAAAAAATAAAGATATCTTCCTTTAGTTCATAACAGTTTTCATTTCAACAGAAATATTTTTGTCAATTTCTTAGCTGAAAATTTTCAGTATGAGTTTCAATATATCATAATAACCCAGGGGGGGTACTCTGGATTTAAAGTTACGGGGAGGTGCGAAGGATTTTTTTGGGTTTGAAATTCACGATTTCGGGATTTTTTTGGGTAAGAAAATTTTGGCAAGTATTTTGGGGTAGTTTGATTTTAGATGAGATTTTAAAAAAAATTGCTACCATATTTAGTGCTACGGATATGTAGTACACTCATGCTTGTAGTAAAGCAGTAAATGTGTAAAGGTTCAAAAATTCGGGATTTTTGGGGTTTAATTTTGGTTCAGGAGATTTTTTTGTGTTTCGCTTCAAGTCCCAGGGATTTTTTTAGGCTTTAATTTTTGTCTCCATTTGCACCTCCCGTCACTTTAAATCCGGAAAGTACCCCCCTGGGCATAATAAGCTTGCAAAGGCATATATATCGAAATTCTGACAATGCAATTTTATATTACCCAAAATAACATAATCCAAAGTACGTGATTGGTGAATAAATCTGGTGTTTTCGATGTAAGTCGAATAATTAGCAAAGTACAATATTAGCATAAACGGCCCGAAAACAAAAGTTCGTAAACAACTTTAAAATACATTCACTTGTACAATACTTGCTAAATTTAGGTTTCGTTGAGCACGTCATGGTACAAAACGTAAACATTATAAGTTTTCGAAGAAAATTATACGAAAGCAGGCAACAATCTTCGCGAACTACAACTGTCCGATAAAGATGTCATAAACAAGCTCAAGGGGTGCCCAAGGGCTATAAAATTTTACACACACCTTTGTTATAATCAAGACCGTAAATTACCATTAAAACTTATCTAGGAACCGTCCAACTTTAATCAATGTCTTAATCATCTATCTTGTAATGTTAAAACACATTTCGCTGCATCTTTATGCGGAAAAATTAGAAAAATAATGTGGCGTGACATGGTGTTGGTTGTAACTATTGACAGAACGAGGCTCTTATCGTCCCGGCACAGTTCCTTCTGACTAAACGTAAATAACCCTGATATTTTTATCTTCAAGATATATCAAAACCCTGAACATTCGCGATTTCTGAGCTTCCATTTTGAAAGCAGACATTCCTTTGGTTGAAGAGAACGCGCGCTCACTTTTTCCGCACGCCGTTTACGTTACGAAGAAATGAGGATGTTTTTAAATCGTCCCGCTCATAGAACTCGACAACGTGAAACAGCTGTTTCCACCTTTTTAAGTCCTTTCTCTTCTTACAAAGGCATATCAAAATATCAAAATAGCGCAGCTAAATACCTGTGCGGCGAGAAATCAAAATATAGCACTTTACTCGCTGGTGTAAACAACTTGAATATTGACGGCGTAGCCCCTTACCTCGAGTTGCGAGCCCGCTTGAAAGACGTGACACATGTGAGTCTTCTTTCGGGTGATATTCAACCCAAAAGTGCTATCAAATCCCCGAAGCTGTTCTTGAGCACACAAGGCAATAGCATAAAGTGGTGCTGTAAGGATTAATGAGTTAGACTCTACAGTAGACACTAAAAGAATTCCATCCCGTATGGTGAAGTTGACTCGAATACTTCGAACCTGCTGCTTTTTAATCCTTTTTAAAGTCTCCATCATCCTTGTTATTGACTTTGCTTCGGAAATCTGTGCTGATCCGACATAGTCTACGATGAAATGTAGTTCACCTGAGCTATAGTCTTCTACTGTTCGACTTTCTGTCTGTGGTATTAAAAGTGCAGTTGCTTGCGAAGCGAGCGAATTTGCTTTCTTCGACATTTTCGCTCTGACATGATTCGGCGACAGGGGCTTCGTTACTATCCGTTCTTTGCCATCTCTGGCTTAAACGTCGCCTCAGAGAATGCATTGTCCATTTAGTGCTTCACTACACTGTACTCCATAGTGGGAGCCAACGTTTAAAGAGTATCTTTCCATCATCTTTGGCCAAATTAGCCGAAATAAACAACAAACCTTCCACGTAACATTTACCAACCAAATCTTCGGTGTCAAAAACCAGTTGGGCCGTACATGTAAATTACATCTTCGGACAGCTGGGAGAAGCTGAATACAGCATGCCCTCACATACTTCATGCATTTCTTGGCATTCTGAAAAACAAAGCAATTTTCTGAAAGGTATGAAAGACAAGGAACTTCGACTCCAACTATTTTCCATTCACTGCCATGCTGTTCGTACGGAGTTGTTTGTTTGAAGACGGCCAGATGTCTGTAATTGGTCAATTTTGATCACATGAGAACTTTGGCTCTGTTCGAACAAAAAATGCGCGAAAAACCGGATGATTTTCGTGTGAGCCGAAAACACTCGATCAACATCAAATCTAGGACGCAATAATGAATAATAAAAAAAATCTTCTAGTCTCTATGGCATGACTTCGATGTTCTGCCCTAGAAAAACGGTGACAAATGTCTAAGTGCCTCTTTGTCCAACTCGGCTGGAATTCGACAAAACAATCGGGGAATATATGATTTTTTTTTTTCGACGTCCGTAAACCGTAGTGAAACGTTTTATTTTTAACATTTGTCCGATTACTGAATTTCCTATCATTTAATGCCCCAAAGAAGTTACTCAATATCTCTTTCTGTGACGAAAATGTGAAAAAAAGAAAAAAAGAAAAGAACTGAGAAAAAAGCCGGAGAACGCAGTGGGGTGACGCCGTCTACAGAATAGATTAATTTTGTTTTCGTCGAAAGGCTGTTTTTGTTCCTGCTTGAAAAGATAAACAGTAAAACGCAACGATCTGAGTGGCTAATAACTGCGGGCTGATTATCGTGATCGATTATCTAATAATATTTCATTTCCACAATCTTCTCTCAACAATACAGTGTGCCCTCTAGACACACGACGAACTACCGATTGATATGGGGAAGTTTTTTACGTTGTTCAAGACATAAGCCTTTCTTTATTCTGGTGATTACAGAGCACGAAGAAAACAGTCCAATTAATGATAAATATAGTGATTACTTTCTGTCTTTTCCAAAGCTCTTTCTTTAAAGTATATAGATTTTAGCTTCCGGTTTGATACGCGTCAGCGACGTTGACTTATGACAGCAATGCAACGCTGACCTGATTTGCGGTGGCCACTCGGAGTGCTTTTCCGTACACTGAGTGCCATTTTGGCGCTGCCGAAGAATAAATAAATAGAAACAGGAAAGACTATTATTTTAGTCATGCCTCGTTTCTTTTAGTCAACAGATTGCTTGTTGATAACAACAACGGTAGCCTGCGAACGCAGACGTATTTCCGGTTCGCAGGCTACACAACTACTAGCTACACTGATTTTTATTGCGTTTTGAAACTGTATGTGCACCTGCTCGTATTTGAGTTCGGTGTACTATGTTTGTTTTTTAGTTTTCCTTGCTAAATACAATGCGTAAGTACCTTACTTAAACCCGGGAAATATGCTTCAGTGGCTCTTCTCGACCCTTCGGCAAAATTGTTTTTGTTCTCTCGTTATATTTGTAAACAATTTTGAGTGTTCGATCGTTCGTTCGATCGTGAAGTCACGCGATCGACGAAACAAAAAAAATGCAATAAAAAACCGATTGCCCTTTGCATGTCAACAATCGACAAGAGATCAACATAAACTGCGTTTATCTCTTTTTGTATTATACCACAAAAAAGATTATGTCAGTGATATTTTTAAAAACATTAAAATGGCCTTGATTTAATGACTTGGCGCCAATTTTATATCATTAACGATCCTCGAGATGCTCAATGATCTTCCGGTGTACTGAGCGTCAGCCGGCGAAACGAGAATTAACCTTTAATTCACGCAATAAAACCATCATCAGTTCAATTTGTACATCATTAAAACAAGTGGAAGCGTGTTTTAATTTTTTTCTTGAAACCGCATCTCGACCCCAGAGACTCAGTGCTCTTCTCCGAGTCATACGCAGTCAAGAAAGTGAAGGCTTCGGGGTTCGAGAATGCGCATCTTGCTTGAAAAAATGTCACAGCTAGCCTAGCCGAGCTTGGAACATAAATCAGGGAAAGAATGAAACGATACACAGGAAAGGAATAACATTTGCTGAATAATTATCAACTGGGCATAAACGGACGATATAAAATACATTTGTCCGAAATTTTGGCAATTTTTCTTTCAACTTGTCGCGCACAACCGTTGTTGCGTTGCAAGTTGAAAAGTGTTTTTGCGCGTATTACCACCGTACGCGTGTTGCGCGAAGTAGACATGAGTTTAAACTTTGTGCAACATGTTGCCGCAACTTGCAACGCGCAAAAACTCTTTTCAACTTGCAACGCAACAATGTTGCGCGACAAGTTGAAAGGAAATGTTGCCCGTATTACTCGGCCTTAATTAAAAGATTTCCGGTGACTGTTGGAAAAAAAAGTCAATTATGCAAATTTTCAAGCGCGTTTACGTTGTACACCATCATATTCCACTCAAAACGAACAAAGAAAACAAACATGTTCTTCGACTCCGAACCGAGCAAGAGTATTCTCGGTTGATAGCGCGGAGACTGGGCCTCAGCTCAGGAACTCGACCCTTCTGGCGATGTGAGGCGTACTTATAGAACTACTCCAGCCTTTTTCCCTTAGATTTGTCCCGTTCTGGTACTGAATGTACTAAAGAATTCTTGCAGACTCCCTTGCAATCTGCACCATGGTTCCGTGAAGAATTATTCCTTCAATTTTTAACGTGGTCCGGTAAACATGTAAAGAATTCCGCCGAGTCTAATTCATGTGGCGAGGAGGAGGTTCAGGGAGAGAGCCTAGAAGGGGTAGGGGCAGAGGAGTGGGGTTAAAGGGGGTAGGGGGGTAGGGCAGAGGAGTGGGGGTTAAAAGATTTTACATCACGCGGCTGAATAGCTTAACTGACAGATAAGAAGCCTCCACATTGTTTGGATGTTTCTTGCAATTTTAACTGACTAGTTTAAAGCCAGCATGACGTACGATCATTTACCTTGATCTCATTCCACCAGCCAGCACTTTAAAATATTACAGTTCACAGACGGCAGACAGACAGTACTGTTGAATGTGTTCAGATCACAGTACTGATATGTAATCCAGTGACACTATAACTGATAGTAGTCCAGTGACACTATAACTGATGAAATTAGCCTATTATATTGGAATGATTAAATTTAAAAGATTGCACTGCTCTAACTGCTTGCCCGGTGCTGCTTTTCACCGTTTTTTTGTGTTAAAACTGTTGTGTTTTTCTCCCAAAATAAGTAAAAATTAATAAAGCGGCTTAAAATGTAAAATTATAAATAGCAAGTAAAGAATTTAAAATTAGACAATCTAAATTGACTTTTACATGTAAGACGATGATATTGTGTATGGTGTTCCAATTATTTTCGTCGAAATCGCGTAAAAGGTCATTGAAAAATCGTTTAACCTTCAAAGAAATCGGAGAACGCGCGGACTGAAACAACAAAATCACAAACGGTCAAACGTGCGGCGCATGCGTAATCTTCTTGCTGATACATTGGTAGGCACCAAACGATTGTGATACGGATTGTACCGGTTTAATACGCAAGACTCACATGACTTCAAACGAGAACAATTATTTAGTTTGGTTTATTCACAGTATATGTTCCATTAAACCTGAGGCATAACCTCACTTTTCCGATAAAACGTACGAGGCTTACTCATCAACAGACAAATAGGCCATTCCCGAGTTGCCTTTTGCCTCTGTTCCAAAACGAGTCCAGGTGCACAACCTTTCATACGGAAATTAGTTATATTTGCATGACAATGAACGTGTAAGTGAACTAATTTCCATATGAAAGGATGTGCACCAGGACTCATTTTGAAACAGAGGCAAAAGGCAACTCGGAAATGGCCTATTTCAACAACAGCTTATTTCTCTCTCTAGATTTTCAGCGTCTCTCCCCAACTCCCACTCGACGCTATACTGCGTTATCACGCTCGTTCCAGATCCTACTCGCGCTAAAAATATTATACGGATTGTTTTGCTGTCTAAACTAGTTAACAATATTATTAGATTATGAGCTCACATCATAGAATTGAGAGCGAATAATCCAATTGTTTTAGTAAAAATCATAACAATTGTCTAGTAATTAAACTCTAAATCTTCCTCCGAAACTTCGGAGAAACGAGAAGAAGCCGCAATTTTGTAGACGACTTCCAGCCACTGCACACTAATGGCTGATAGTATACGAGCAGCTCAGCCAATCAGATTGTCTCATTTGCATTAGTATAGCGATATTTCTCGTTACATCACCTATTGTTATTAATGTGCCAACCAGAGAACTATTGGGTCCTATTGGCTGTTGAAACAAAGAGTTCTTTTGTTTAATGGTTGGCAAATTTGAATAACAAAACAAATTTGACGTTATGTTGATAAACAGTGAACACTCCTATACTAGTAGATTTTTACTAAGTAATATCAGAAACCCTTATGGTTTCTGGTAATATTAATCAGTTCAAGAGTCAATGTTGTGCGAGTAATGACAGGATAAAGCCTGGGAGAAACAAGAGTTGACAAGAACTCGCGATCTAGTTTTGGACTGAAACTCTCATGCACTCTCAGCGACTCATGCGCTCTCATGGAATTTGAACCTGCTCAAATTTTTCTTAGGAGTAGTCGAGAGTTTCCTCTTGTTTGGCGCCACGCTTGATAATTGTCAGTGAGAGTTGAAGAAATCTCGCGTCCCTCGACTCCTAATCTTGTAAACAGATTTTAAAATAGGTACGCAACGCGTACATGTGTGTACTGCAAGGTTTTCCTCAGATTTAAAAAACTTTTTACATGAGTGATAAGATGTCGGTTGACACATATTGGGAAGCACTGCTCCCATAAAACTATCACTTCCAACAAGAAAGAACTAAAAAGAATCTCACTGGAGGTAAATACAACAAGGGCAATAATTCACTCTGTATTTCATGACCGTTAGAAAATGAACTGCTATAAATCCTACTAGAATATAACATAATAAAACAGATACAATGGCAAATTTCTGTCGCGCGGTACAGGTCAAGCTATTTTGGCAATTCTTCTTTAAAAACTTAAAAAGAGAAATAAATATTCTTTCAAGAATGAAATCTCAGGTATGTAACAATAACATACATCGGTCGCATGATTTTTGCAATGTGTTTCAATTTTCTCTCTTGGCCTTAGTGCTATGATCTCATTTGTGTTTCTTTTTTGCTTCAAATCATTATTCAGTTGTAACTAGATTAAAAACAAATTTGTATGTAGCAGAGTTATCTTAAATAGCATGACCTCACCCTAGACAGGCTTCAGTTCAAACCAAATTGATTCAGTCTTTAGTCAGATTACGCTCGCCTCGAGAACACAATGGCGAGATGCGATGGACTCGGATGCTAGCCTTCCTTTGAACAAGTCAAAAACAAAACAAATACAATATCTAAAACAATAAAAAGCCTTTACAAGAGCGATGTAATTCGCCACATCTGGGGCGAGTCGTATCTCGCAGTCGCTTGTGGGACTATTACTGGGGACATGTCGTCAAGTTGGCCACCATTTTGTCCCCGGTCTCACAAGCGACTGCGAGATGCGGCTCGCCCCAGATTGCTTCTAGTTTCTAAAGTGGCGAATTAGCGTTATTCGTCACTGTTCAATTCATCGCCGTCTCGGCCCTCGACTTCTACTTTTGCTTCTGCTTTTGCTTCTCTCTCTTCTTCTGTTGTTATTTCTTGGTGAGCGTGATCGTGACCGTTGCTTCTCTGTTTCGCGGTCTTGTTTTTCCTTCTCGCGCTCTATTTCCCGCTCTTTCTCTCGTTGTTGTTGCTTTTCCTTGCGTTCTTCATCCTCTTTGTCTCTTTTGTCTCTCTCTTCCTGCCTTGCTTTCCGTCTTTCCTCTCTTTCGCGTTCCCTCGTTACAATCTATAATTGAAACAGAAAGAAGAGAAATATTCAAATGTGCCATTTCCGCCAAATCCTCGTCACAGTAGTCGAACAATTTCCGATTGTCATTGTCTAATTATAAATAACACGAACTTCCCCGAAAGGTATCATGTCACAGTCAGTTTGTCGTCTTCAAGATACGTCAGGTTGCTTAGCAACAACCGCACTGAAAACCGCGGGCTCAGCCAAATCAAGGGAACAGGATTCTAACTAAAATAAGTAGCCATTCCTCGTATTTTCTGACAAAAGTTTTGACTGAAATTGTTGTGACTTCTGGTAACCTCACTACAATAGTTCGACATATCTTTACAGCTAAATCTACATTGCTTTTTGCGTGCACAGACGAGATGGGGGCAGGGTCAGGAGTGTGTGTCGGAGGGGCAGGGGGGAGGGTAAGATGTAGTAGGGGTGGGGGGTGTGGCCTACACACCTGGTCATCACTGAGTGGCATCCAGTATAAACAGGGCACGGTCTTGGTTTTCCTGAACAGATTATCCAGCAGGTTACCAGGGGTCTTCTGTACCTCCTCCTCCTCCTCTTCCACTTCTATTGGTTTTTCTTCTGGAACATTTCAAAAAAAAAAAAATTGATTAAACACTGCATTTCCCAGAACCTCCAGGTTAATGGTTAGCGTGTTAGACTACAAGTTAGAAGTAGTCCCTCATTTTTCTCAGGGTCTCAGGGATCGAGTAGGCGAGCGTGCGAAGCACATGGAAATCACCTCCGGCGAAAAGACGCGTTGCAAGGCGTAGTCTATTAGCGCATTGTACTCTGGATCGAGTGGTCCGGGTTCGAGCACTGGCCGGGATTATTGTGTTGTGTTCTTGGGCAAGACATGTCACTCTCACAGTGCCTCTCTCCACCCAGGAGTATAAATGGGAACCGGCGACAAAATGCTGGGGGGGGGGGGGGGGGGGTAACCTGCTGTGAACCAGCATCCCATCCAGGAGGAGTAACAATACTCCTAGTCACTTCATACTACAGAAACCAGGATAGGCTCCAGCAGTGTGGGCCAGATTGGCCTGACTGCAGCTTTACCTTCCCACTTTTCAAGAAAGAAGCCCTGACTGCCATCAATATGGCACACATATATTTAGTTTGTATTCTGTACTGCACTCGCCCCACAGAATCATTCAAAATAGCAGCCCATTGAGCCCAACAATATTATTTTACAAAACTGAACACATACTTGGATGTTCTTCTTTTGTTACAACTTTCTCAGTTTTGACATCTCGTTCTTTTCCTTCTTTTTACCCAAGACACCTTCAGTATCTCGTGCCATCTGGAAAATAAAAGTGGTTTATATTAAACTAAAACCAAAATAATCAACAGAGCATCAATAGAGCAGAATAAACCCTGAAATAAACCAGTCAGACCTTGAAGTGAAAACACGAGACTACTGACAAGCACAGGGAAACTTGAGGTTTTGGCTTTGCATCTGATTGCGAAAAAAAATAATACCTGACCATCTTGACAGTGACTGGTGCAAGCACATCAAACAAGCATTTTGAATCAATTACAGACTTCAACAAGCACAATAACAAAAGTATCTCAATCAAAACAGCTCTGCAATCAATGACATAGCCTGTCTAAACAAACATCTCTCTTGGTGAGCTGATGAGAGACGTCTCTACAGAGATCTGTGTAGTGTCTCTGATACAACACCAGTGTGGAATTTTGGGTGGAATCTCTGGCAATCCTTGGGCAGGAGAAGATTTGTGTGCGTGAAGAGAAGAGGGGGGGGGGGGGGGGGATCTGAACTTCCTGCCTCCCATATCTTGTACTCACGGTTCCCCTTCCGTTGTGGTTCTCTCCTGTTTGTGCTTTTCCTATTGCAAAATATTATATGGTGTTGCAAACTGTTTCTTATTTCTCCCGGTTCCCACCACCTTGGGAATGCTGCTTCCCGTCCTCTATTCTCCCTTCTCCCATACACTTCCCGCCCCTTTTACTCCCAGGTTCCAGCCCCACGTCCCCCTTGAAGAGAAATGTCTGTTTACTCAGGATATCAATGCCACAGTCAAACCAACCTGATCCTCATCAGCATAATCTACATCAAGGATCTTTGGACTTGTTAATGGCCACTTGATACCATGAAGGGCTTGTCTGCTGGCCTCAGCTTCTTCAACATCGGTGTACTGTTATAAACACAAGAGCACAATCAAACATGTATGGAATGCCCTTAGGTGACAAAATCTAGTCAGTGGAAAGCTTATAACAATAACTTTATATTCATGTAAACTCTTGCTACTGGCATTCAATTTGGGATTTCTTGAAATTCTGCAAAACTAAAACTTAAGGCCCTGGTCAAATGGTCTCAACATTTTTGATCAACACCTTCCAAGATTGAGAAAGATGTTAATTCAGTTTGTCATGAGCGTGGGACAAAGAAAATGAGTCCCCGACGGGAGTCGAACCCGTGACCTTCCGTACACTGGTCGGATGCTCCAACCACTAGCAGCCAGCTTGCTTTGTAACCCCTGCTCACATAAGCAACACTTACCACAACATAACAATGAGACTTAATCTTGTCGATCCAAAATCCATCCTCAGCCAAGGTTCCATGTTTGCCAAGCAGATCTTTGAGCTGGTTTGGCATGAATGGACGCACAAGGTTCTTCACATGCAGCGCTTCACTGTGTGGATTTTTGGCAGGTGATGGTGAATGCTCTGCTGGCGCAGGGGACGATGCTTCTTGGACTGGAAGTGATGTGCGCCTGGGATGCGGGTTATCTTCTGATATCTGCTCTAAAGGCTCTAAACACACAGGGAGAAGGAACCAGTTAGAAATCTTTAACAAGCAAGATTCATGGAGCATGCTTGACTATCCTATACACAGTTCGGAGAGGAATGATGAACTGAATAGCCCTTATGCACGTTTGCGTCAGACAAGCTAATTTCACCCCCCAGGCCTCGCTTTTAAAGTCTAAACTTGTACATTTTATAATGAACATATTCCCAAAGCAGCAAAGATGAAAAGAATGCCCATGGGAAAACAGTATGAACATGCCAGACGTTGAGAAGAATTTTGTGTAAACGAGGCTTGGCGGTGAATTTTGAGCAATTGACATAATCATACATAAGGCCTATTGCATTGAGTCAAGCTAAACTAAGATTTACCATAGTTGTTCTACTATAATGCTGATGACTACAACACTGGAGTATATTTTAGTGTTGGTGATGTAGAAGAAATTCCAGTTCATTTTAGTCTCCTACAAACTCAGGCAGTTTTGGCTTGTTAACCTTCATCCCCAATAAAAGAATAGAATAGTGATTGTATTAACTTCACTTTGGTCACCAAGTTTATTTCAATTTTCTAATGTGGTTAGACGACCCTAAGTTTGAAAGTTTTAAGGTTAAAAATCTCAACCATGAATACAAGGAGAGTGGTTATAAATTCAGTCATTGTTACTTTCAGTTTAATAGCACAATGTAGCTGTGGAACTGAAAACTGCAGGATCCACAAACATCTACTGGTATAATACACAGATTGTTCTTGGCAAATACTGGAAAGAATATCTATTTGATTTTAACAGCAAAAAGGGGAGGAAATGTTCATAATTTGCAAGAAGTTCTCAGTTCCAGCTAGAGGTTGTCATCTGCATTATATTTAGTAGAAAAATGCTGGTATATCACTAGTACACTTGTAATGCGAGGGAGAAAAATGAAGTGTTTCAGTAAAGTTTTCCTTGTTGATAGCTCCTCCGAACTCAAATTTGGAACCACTGAAAATTGCAAAAAAATAATTCATGAACAGATCTTCTCCTAGTATTGAGACAAAATTGCTGTAAATTGTCACCCAACAAGGAAAATATTCTGAAAATTTGTTAACTTTTAAAATAGAAATTACTGTGTGGAAAATACTCCTCTACAACAACTTGTAGAATGGTTTGCGGCTGAAACACAGGAATGGTTGCGGTACGCACAGCCACAGAAGAACTTCTGAACATCATCAAGTGCATTTCAACATCGTTGCCGACACAGCGAATCCCAGTATAACCTCCAGCAACTGAGTGAATCGAACACACACTCTCTCCGCCACCATCACAAATGGGTATTGCTTTTGAGGGACTTTATGACATCCACAACTCTCAAAGTTTTGCACTTGAGTTCATGTCGTATTTCATTCTGTTCATAGATGCATTTATTGGTTGTCAACATTATTCTTGTGCTTTTATGGAGGTTAAATAAGTTGCCTCCAACAAAACGGTAATGTATATACATGTTTTCCATCATTGCTGATTGCTTAGTGCAGCAATAGTACATGTACTCAATAATTATTGAACACTGTTCCTGCAGGATCTAGCGAATACAATGGCAGTCATTTCCTCCAACAGTACAGTAGACAAGTCTGGTTTATGCATGGTTCTTTCATTGTTTTATTATGTTTGACAAAACAACTTCACTGATGAACGACAGAGTTACAGTGTAGCAAGCAATGTTTTATCGCATCTCCAAGGCAATCTTCATTGGCGAAGTAAGGCAATGTCTTTTCTTTTCATTATAACTCTTTTAATCTTTGCAGTAATGTACTTTTTGAAACATCGCTGATGTACTTCCAGTTACACATTGTAGATTGAAGAATGTTTCTTTGGCACTAACTGGACTGTCTGTTTTCTTCTTCCTCTGCAGAACACACATTATGAGGTGTTTCATGTGTCAGACACTTTCTAAAATGCATTGTTTCATTTTCTTGCACTCGGCATGGCTGTTAGAATCACAATCAGCTACTAAACTCTCTTGTATTGTATCCTGCAGAGCATGGCTTTTTCTTCAAACATGTCAACAGTTTATTGCAGCTTCTCACACAGTTGCTTTGTAGTTACATCTCCGCTCTTGAGCTGTGTATAACACACAGTCGTTGTAATTGCATTTTTGACGGGTTTTTTTGTCTAGGGAAGCATTGATCTGAGGTCACGATAGCATACACTCCATTGATACGATGCATGTGCAAATCAGCCTTTCAGATCTAATGCGGTGAAGACAATTTGATGCACATGCCAATAGGGCCATAGCAACATACTCTCATAGTATGTTCTCACATTTCTCTTTAAACGGGAGTTCTGTCTTTTGTTGCAACTTCAGTCTTGCGCATTATTCAGTTCACACTATGGCAAGTTTCTTGTTTTGTAGCATCACCAGTATGGTGTATGTATGGTGCGCAGGTTGAATCGTATCAGATGAGTTCAGTAACACCATACAATGATCATCTGATCACGCACATCACTTAGTTCATGGCAATTCATTTTACAACTTGCCAGAGTATGATCACTCGGTTGTTGAAGTTGCGTCTTTCCTTTATTTTTCAACTCAGATCAATATCACCCAGCTGGAATGACCCCAAAGAAAACCTCCCGCACCGCATGCCGCAGAAAAGGGTTCATCATGTACAAAGGGACAGAGCACAAGGCTGACTTAGGACACTTTATACTTGTAACTGCTGCTGTGTGCAGAAAGGTTAGATAGACAAACACATTTGCTCAGATAAACAAAACTAGTTACAACTGTCAAATGGCCTTGCACAACAGGTTAGCTGCAGAATACTAGCACAGTGAAAATGAAACTTATTAATCCAATGGAAAAAAAAAGGTATGAAACATACACCTTGACAGTCATCAAGAGTGCTCATAAGTGTACTTTAATGATGCCTTATTTTTCCAAGCAAAATTGACTCACCAACTTAATTATTGGTATTAATTTTGTGTACATGTAAACTGCAGCTAAGTGAATATCTGACTGATCACGGACATAGCATCGAATTGTACATGTATGAAGCTATGGAACATCTCAAATAATTATCTGAGATATGGTAATTAATTGTACATGTACATGTTCATAAATTATTTGAGCAACAGTGCCACTAATGACTCTGGTTTTCTAAAATAATTTTTAGCATATGCTGCATATACATGTAGTGCTAAATATGATAATGATGGCAAGGTCATTTGAAAGTTGCACTCTTATATGTGTAAAAAAAAATCCACACTAGTTGAAAACATGACAGGTTTGCAAAACAGAACAGAAAATAAAATTTAATTTAGGAATCAACTAAAACAATAAAAAACATTTACATTATAAACTAGATTGACACAAACAGCTGACAATACCTTCTTCAACCTCCATTTTCACTGCTTCCTGTTCAGTTTCGATAACGACAGGCTTTCGTAGGAGCTTGATCGTTTTCTTCTCTTCCACTTTAACAATCCTTTCCTTTCTTCTCTTACCCTCCTCCTTAACTTCAGGTGTTGTTACCACAGGTACTTCCTCTTTCTCCTCGTCAATTTTCTGTGCCATCTTCTTCTCTTCGGGCTCCTCCTCTTCCTCATCGTTGTCATCACCTCCGATATCCATGACAGCTTCCAGGGCTGGCGTACTGTGCACTTGTACTCCAGGAATAAGATCCTGAAAAAGGGAACACCACATTAAATTGACTGGCATTTGCTCAAGGTATGAGATTGTAGCAAAGCACAGAACCCTGATCAGGCAACCACCACACTGATGGAATTAGTGAACAGGAAGGTAAAGTCACACTTGAGCCAAACTGGCACACGCTGCTGGGGCTTATCCCGGTTTCCATAGCATGAAGTGACTGGGAGTATTGTTCCCCCCTGGATGGGATGCTAGTGAGTGCAAGGTGAGGTTACCCCCAGCATTTTGTCAGGTTGCCCTAACAGTTTGCCAGTATTATTAGGTGGAGAGAGGCACTGTCAGAGTAAAGTGTCTTGCCCAAGAACCCCAGCCAGTGCTTGAGCTGAGGAGACTGCTTGATTCGGAGTCCAACATGCTAACCATTACAGGGCACAAAATTAACTTTTTTTTCCAGGAGCCATTTGGCCGCCAACTACAAAAAGTTAGTCGCCATTTTTTCCAACAAATGGTTTTTTATTCTTTTTAATTGGGGTGGAAACCTAATTATTATACAACTTACATGTACAAAAGAAACACAACTTTCCATGTGTTTTGGTTCAATTTACCTCCAAAGTTACAAACTGGTGTCCCTAAGAAAAATGCCTGGCGGTTTCAGCACCAGAGACACAATCCACCGGCATACATGACGTATTCAAACGGTTTCGCACAACTCGCAATGCATTGTAGGGAGATTTGTTTACTGAGCTGAGAGAAACATTTGTTGACATTTTTTTGGCCCATATTTCTTGTGATCCACATTTAAATAAATTAAAATGTATAGTTGCATAATATTATTCTACCTTGAGAGAATCTGTACTAATGGACAAAGAAGTTTTCTTCTTGCTTGATGATGCTGATCCCCATCTTCTTTTCCTTGAGGCTGGTTGTCCCTCGGAAGTTGGTGTGCTGGCAGCGACGTTCCTTAAAACACAACCGTTTAGATAATACAGTACTACCCAATACAATATACATGCAATGTACTTGAAATATGGTTTAAAAAAAGCCACTTACTTGGTAAGGATATTTTCCTTATCTTGGTCACAACTGGAGAAGCTGACTTCTTAAAATAAAGAAACATGCCAAGAGTTAAAAGAACATTCAAACAAGCAAGTTATTGCAAGTTACATGTATCTCTGCATCTAAAATGTTAGCTTACCGGTGGGATGGGACTTTTGGTTCTTCAACAACTGCCTTGTCCTCCTCACTTGGCTCAACTTCAAAAGTATTTTCTTCTGCTGGAGATGGCTGCTGTTCTGGCACTATGCTCGCTTTCTCCTCTGGAGCATCATTTAACTTTTGAGCCTTCTCTTCTTCCCCTTTTTCGTCTGGCATTGTCTTGTTGTCTTCTTCTCTTCCATCTCCTTCTTCCCGTTGTTCAACATGTGGTCTTACATGTGCGTTTTCCTCTGCACCTCTGACAGTCGAGTTCTCCTCCTCTTCCTCGTCCCTCTCCTCTCCCTCCTCCAGCGGCGAAGCCTCCTCCTTTGTGCCCACGCCATCATCCACAACTGTACCATATTCATGTTCTTCAACAGCTACTACAGCGGCTTTTGTATCAGTTCTAGATTCTGCGGAATAATTATAGTTCAATAATGATGTGGGCTTTTCCTGATCATGATTATCTGAATCCGGGCTCGATGAACTTGAAGATTGCTGCGCAGAGTCCTGTTCATTATCCGATGAGCTAGACGATTCAACTTCTGGTTGAACTGTGGGTTGAAGAGCTTGGTGATTAGAAGGGTGTGTTAAAGGTTTAGTTTCAGGCATTGATGGTATTTGATTTAAGGCTCCTTGCTTTTCTTGAGGTTGTTGATATAGCATTTGGGTTGGGGTATTTGGCTTGTGGCCATTGTTCTCTGAATTCATTCACTTGCACTGGCGAGGTAATCTGCTGAGAAAATAAAAAACAACAGAATTTATTATACGGCAAACTGGTCCATAATGAAAAGGAGCATTCTGATTGGTTCCCTGCAATATGGACCACTCACTAATTAATTTCACAGAATTCCTTTTATGAAACATTGAACAAAATAAAACTGTTTTCTATTTTAAAAGTAGAAACATTTTCCTTCATGTCTGGAAGACAATAATATTATTTCAGTTAAACTTTTACGAATGTGGCCTGAAATAATAATATATATAATAATAATATTATTATTATTATTATGCTTAACATGTGTGCATGTTTGCTGAGAATGGATCTCACCTAAATGTATGTCTCGGTCCATAAACATGCTAAAAAATAACCTTCAACCTTAGCGACCCTCAAGTAACTTTTGTTAATCATGGTGGGTTGCACTAAACAGGAAGAATTGAGTGCATTAAGGGAGGTGTTCGTTTGCACAGGGTCACTAATGCCTTGAGATATACTTTATGCCATAGGCTTTTGATATTTTCTTCCAGTAAATGTAAATTAATCAAGGTCATTAATCCTTGACTTCTTGAATTATTTCAATACTTGCTGTTATCCATACCTGTTGTTGGTTCAACATAATTTGCTGTTGGTTGAGGATAACATGGGGCTGATTTAACATTCCTTGCGGCTGATTTAATATTCCTTGCTGCACTCCCATTGGCTGCACAGGGAAACCACCTTACATATAAAAGTGTGGGACACATGGTTAATCACAATACATTGGGATTTGCATTATATCTTTTCCCATACAAATGTCTCTCAGCCAATGAGTGTAGAACAAATTTATATTTCTTACAAAATATATTTTAACATCAGACTACTTTATACAATTCACCACTCCAGAACTTTGGGGATACAAAACACCAGCTTCACACTAAGATGCCAGAGATTGTTTCGATAACCAATGGGTGTATGGTTGCCTATGGAAACCACTGATCGATAATTATTGTTATAGCTTGTGCTAGTTACCCAAATGATCTTGGATATGTCAAAAGCTGAATAGCTGATGCGCAGCTCTTGTTTCCTAGTTGCCATAGTGGCAAGTTACTACATGTAGATTTCTTCAATTTATCTTCTGATAGACAAAATAATGCCTCATAAATTTGATGTTTGTTGACATAATTGTACAACATACCAGGCTGCTGTCGTTGTGGTTGCATTATAGGATGAGACCAAGGCTTGTGCACTGGTGCTGGCCTTTGCTGTGGAACGGTATAACTCTCATAACCTTCCTTCAGTTCAATCTCCTTGTCAATAGCCTGAAAAATTAAAATACATAACCCAAACTTCCTTTAGTTACTTACATGTAGTATTAGAATAATATTACATGTAGTTATATATTATTCAACTTCAGTTAGCAGAGTACAAAATAACACACGAAACAAGTGAAAGACACTGACTGTCGAATTTGTGTCGGATCTTTGTGTCAGAACGAGATATAAGCTTAATTTCATTACGATCAGCTAGCTTATAAAGAAATTAAAATGTCATGCTGAACTAGAACTGTTTCACTATTGGACGTAGCTTAGGTACAATTGAAACCTTTCTTTTAAAACAGGTAGTTCCTAGCAGAAAACAACAAAAGATGACAATCAACAAAGTTTTATAACGCCAAATGCAAACAAAAACCCAATGCAAGACTTGAAACAATTAACGTTTTTTCTGGATGGAAAGCATGTAAACCTTTACATTACCTCTTGTAGCCTTTCTATAAGAACTCCTTTGTTGCCACTTTTCTTCAGACCTCGTCTTTCTAGCTCAACTTTCAGTTCATCGACTTTTAACTGAGAAAGCCTCCTTCCCGCAATTGTGATTTCGCGTTCCGCCATGTTGGATTTTGAACCGCGTGAAGGTTCATCCGGGAACTGCCTTACGCTATAACAAGCTTTCTGATTGGTCGCGCGATATTGACCAATCAGATAAACTAAAAGAAAATGTGAGCAACAAATCCCAGAAAAGCTTGCGGGTTATTCAAGATGGCCGACCAAGGAGGGGTTGTGATTTCAGCTCGATAATCAAGGCTTTTGCAGGAAAAATGGCCGAAGGAATTGCTGATATCATGCCATTGGCGCTTCGATGTGTAGGGGACGCCATCAAGCTTGATTCAGAAAACAGGACGAAGGTTTGACTTTGCCCTTTTGATATCATATTTGATAAGCTGCGTATTTTTGTTTTTCGAGCTACAGATCTAGAGTACAGTGATGAGTAGCTGAAGCTTACAAGCTTATGTATGAGCATTCAATATTTTTAACGCACTTTATAAATTTTTTATTGTATTAAGTCTATTAACCCGTTTGAACAAATGTCATTTTGAATTTAATCCAATCTGAATGTCTACCAATAATGACGTCATATGTCCCGCATATGTATATTTTTAGACATTTAAACATGCACTTTTGATTACATCTGCGTCTTATTCACCTATCAATGTAAATCCCGAGGGGGGGGAGTGCGGGCAAAGGCACAGGATTTGACAACAAGAACGATCCCCTCTATCGGGCATTTGATTACGTGTCACATCCCGGGGGTTGGGACATTTGACTTTGACCGGGAAGCGCCTGGGTCCAATCTTCAGACGTGGTTACCAAGTTTTTTCCTTCTCATGGCTTTGGAATCACGCTTCGTTGCAACATAGATGAATGAACACATTTATTAATGTAAATATTCATTTATACTAGAACAATAGAACACAGCCTCGAACGTTTTGCACATTTTTAATAATATTGTGATTCAATGGTAGCACACGGTTGTATATATGCATTGCCTATCGAATTTCTTTATCAGTTGAAGGTTGGATTGACAGAAAATAAAGGTAACTTATGTAGAAAGTACTTGTTAGTCTGTTTTAGAATTCTGCCCCTGGGTGGGTCTTCTTAGATACATTTGAACAAAATATTTTTCCCACCCTCGGGAATTTGACTGGAATTTTTACTTTTCGGTCAAATCCCCACCCCTTGCCCGCACTCCCCTCCCTCGGGATTTACATTGATAGGTGCATTACATTTACCAAAGTTAATATGTAATATCATTTCAGTTACAGCTTATAATAATTATTATCTTGTCTAGATCTGATCTGGAAATGTATAACTATTACAGCGAAGAGCGCCCTACCGTTGCAACTCAACAAAGTTTTTGATTAATTTTTGACAACTTTCTGATGGCTTTTGTTTCAAATGGCCAATCAAAATGCAAGAACTATGAGAGGCAAAGATGTCAAGCTCCACGTTCACGTTCTGACAATAATTATTGACCTCCCACAGTTCTTGCAATTTGATTTGCTAGTTAAGATGGAAGCCATCAGAAAGCTGTCAAAAAGCTATCGCGCTAGTTTTTGATTGGATAAAATTATTCTGAAACTCTTTGAGTGCTTCCCCCCTAACTGACTAAAGTTTATGTAATATTTGTTTGTTCATTTTTAGTGTCCACAATTAGCACAGCAGTACTTGTCACACCAACACTTATTTAAATCATTTATTTTTGCTCATAACAGGAAGCATATTGTCAGTATCTCAGTTGCATGATTTACATCTCACAAGTTCTAAAAGATGATGCTTGGGACAAAGGTTTGTTGTTTGTCTTGTGTTCTATGTTAAAAAAAAATTCAGCCCAAATTAAGAACTTCAAAGAAATTTGGCAAAATCTTAGTGTCTCGTTTTTAACAATACTCACATGTTTTTAAATGTCTGTAGATCTAAGACTGGTGTATAACAATGACATAACCAAGTTATTCCGATTACTCCAGCAATGTCAGGAGAGAGCACTGACAATAATTTCATCCTTCGGTAAGTAATGAAGTTACATATTGTACAGTGTAGATATATGTCACACTATTGTAAATCATATTTTGGTAATATATCATATTATTATTATTATTTTATTAATATATCATATTACTGTCCTGTAAATGTAGCTACTGTAGCTCCTCCAATGTAACATCCAAAGTCATACTCCCACCAGCCGACTTGGGGGTGGAGTGGGCGGCAGTGGGGGTGGGAAATGAACGTAAACCTGTATGCAAATCTGCAGTAATATTATTTATCACATATGAAATTTAATTACCATGAAAATGTCAGACAATCCTACAGGGCTCTCTGTATTGAACTATAACTTAAGATGAGAAAGATATTATTCTGTCAGTGACACAAGCTACTCGGAAAAAAATTCCGAGTTCCCCAACAGGAGTCGAACCTATGACCTTCCGCACACCAGTCGGACGCTCTACCACTGAGCTACCGGAGACTCGTGGGAGCTAAGGCCATATAACTAGGTTCAAGTGTGACAAACATCCCGCATATACTGCTAGGATTAGATTTTAACTTAAGATGTTTTTAACTTGTCTCCCAAACTACTCTTTTCAATATCACATTCTTTTAACTCTACATCAATGCCTTACATGTATAGTATCTAAACAAATAGTGAAAAGAAATTCAAAAGTTTGACTGATTTGTTCCTTTCTTTTCAATCTCTAAATATTATCTGTCTGATCTTTAGCAAATGACGCATCAACCAACCAAAACCCTGAGACTCAAATTTTGCAGCATCTTCAACCTCCATCAGAAAGTGTGCCACGCAGATATTCCAATAGCAGTGTTCCTCCAAATGCTGGCCAATCAGCACAGCCGCACTTGGCACCTCAGAGTGTGACAGTTCGCAAGCTGTCTGACACAACTTCTCCGGGATCAACCCTGGCGGCACCTTCCACTGACGGACAACTTCATCTTCCTTCACCCCCAGGATCCCCTAATTTGCGCCCACATCATCGAAGGTTAGAATATTTATAGCTCCTTCTTGATCTAAAATCTTACACTACAAATTCCCCAATTAAAATTTCAGGGTTTGTACAGGTCCTTGAAATCCTGGAAAGTCGTGGAATTTTATTCTGCTATTTTCCAGAACTGGAAAGTCCGGGAAAATGAGTGATTTTTGTGGCAGGTCCTGGAAATTTGTAAATTCAATGAAAATTGAGTGGCACGAATAAAGAACGGTCACAAAATAAACTAAATTGGGTGGAAGAAGTCTTGCAAAATGCGAAAAAGATGTGTTGAAGAACAAATAACTTGTACATTTGGATTCTGGAATATCTACAGGAGTCCTGGAAAAGTTCTGGAAAATAGTTGCTGAAAAAGAGTACAAACCATGAAAGTTAATTTTTGTACTATAGCTTGACAGGAGCCCTTTGATCTTTTGACGTTTTAAGTTTATCTTTCTTTCTTAGAACTGGCAGCCATGATCCCTTAGAGAAAGCTTACAAAGAAAACATGCAGTTAATACAAGCGTACAGGACAAGAATGCAGAACTCAAACAATGGAAAAAGAAATCGGGATGTGATGTCTGGAGTATGAACATTTATACCTTTACAAGATTATTCTGTATTGACTGAGCAAAAATTTGTAAAGTTTGTAATTTTCGTAGCTGCGTTCAATCCTGGACATTAAGTGTATGACTAATGTGAGATTTGGAGAGTTGTACTGTAAACTGTACACTAATACGTAAAGGATGGAGGATGACAATGAATATTTAAATTTAATAATTATTATTGTTTTGCAGAATCTTAGTTTAATGAGAAGAATGTCAGAAAATCTTGTCATTGCTCAAGCTAGGGAGCAAGCTGTATCCTTTGTGTTCAGAATTTTTTACTTGTACATATTAAAATATTATTTTAATTGTTGCCTATAAATCTGATAATGTACATGTATTATCATATGCACATCATATATTACAGGGCTGGCATATTTATCTAAAATTATTGACTAGTTTTTTATCATGATCATGCAACTTTAACTTGAAAATTAGATAAAGAAAAAACTGCTTGAACGACAACGAAGACTGCAAGAGGAGACAAACAGGTATACTAATAAATAATAATCAAATTTTGAAAAACACAAACAAAATTAATATAATAAAGAAGCCAAAGCCCTGTTAGCCTGTTACAGGCGTTCCAGATTCGTGCTTCGCATTTCTTTTCACGACGCCCTCCCTACTATTTCCTTGATTTCCACCGCTCTCTAAAGTCCAGTCTTCATTCCTCTCCATTGGCTTTGGGGGAGGCGCATGGGCTCATTTTCCTGATCAGTCACTGGTAACTGAGCCTAAAGCCTTGTATTATAAAACACGAGCCGAGCCGCGCAGGTGAGCGTTTTCTATATTTCTCAAGTAAATAACGGGAGTGTTAAAGGAATCAAAGGAATGCACTGGCCATCCATGGCATTATTACCTTTAAATGACAGTCTATGTAATTATTAATATATTGTAGACGGTTTGGCCCTGCTGTGTATTCGACAAAGGAACAGAAAGATCAGCGTATTCTTTATACAAAGATTCTGGAGTTTGAACAAGAGACAGTAAGTTCTTTAGTTTACACTATAGATTGTGCAAAAAAAATTTAAGAGTACAGAAGTTTATATTTTTGTGGTAATCAGATGGCTTTTGGAAGCGAAGGTATTTAACAAAAAACTGTATGACTTCTGTGTGATTTCCCATGGTGTTATGTACTAAAGATATGATGGTTGTTCAATACGCACAAAGAAAAACGAGTCAATGATTAGTCATTATTTTTTTTTAAAGGTGTGGCCAAAACTTTTACGTGAAAAGTTAAAACTAATGCCCGTGGATTCCAAGTTGATCAAAGAAATAATCACTAAGATTTTCAGGTAAGTCTTTGTTCTAGTTTGTTAGAATAACTATAATTAATGTTTTCATGTAAAAGTTTATCTGTTCAGTTTATTGGAAAACAGACTAAGATGTAACATATGCCAGGGAACACATCTCAAAAGTGGCAACCTTGCAAACTTTGGAAAAGTGTTTTGTGTTAGTGGCACTGAATATAACTATAAAAAACCACTGGGACCATTTTACCAGTAAATAAATGTTTTTTGGTAAACGTAACTGTACTAATAGAGATGAAATTAAAAAATAAATAAATAAAACTTTCCAACAAAACACGATCCAACTTGCTAAAGCTGCTTGTTTTGATATCTTCTTTCTTGTAGTCTCCTAATTCGCAGCCGTTATTTGGGTCGTCAGTGAGTCACACAACACTTCTCCCCGGAGAAGCATTGCATGACGACACAAATAACGCGAAGGAGACTACCATTTGTGTGACCGGCGACCGGCCAAGTTTTAGTTCATTTGATTACGTTAATTTTCAATCAAGGCCTCTTTAGCAATAATCTCCTTAGAAATAGGTTACAGTCGAACCTGCGCTAACAGACACCTCCCGTAGGCGGACATCTCTCGTAAGCGCGGACACTAATGATAATAGTCATGTACCCAGTTACATACAAACGCTGCATTTTTAACCTCCCATAAGCAGACACCTCTCTTAAGGCGGGGGTACACATGAATGCCCTTTTTCCGCCACTTAACATGGGTTTCATGGAAATATCTCGTTCACATTTCAAGCAATCCAAAAACTCTCTGCTTAAAACATGAATCTATGTTATGGGGTGTTTTGTAAATTTTTGGGTTTTTTGGGAGGAAATAGTTTTTCTCAAAGGAGTTGTAAAATTTAGGGAAATAAGAATATTGAAGATTTAATGTAGTTTTAAAATTTGAATTTGAAGTTAAAAATTAGTAGATTGACAAACGTTAACAGTTGATAACCACGCAAGAGCCCCCGCGTGGGTATCAACTGTCGTTGGTGTTCCTTCTATCCCTTCTTTAAACCTCTTAAAATTTCATTGAAATTCACGTGTACCCCCCCCCCCCCCCCTCACCCCGCCTTAAGCGGACACTTTCAGGCCCCAAGGGTGTCCGCTTACGGGAGGTTCAACTGTACTTTGAAACTTTCTCTCGTACATGATTCTGTGCTTCATTATTTTCTATCATGCAGTTCGCCTGATCACCCTCTGACCCAGTTCCTTCTCCAGTATCAGTATCACGTGTATCGCAAACTCGCACCACTTGTGAAGGATGTAGGATTCCTGGATGTAAAGAGCGGAAAAAAAGCTACGAGCAAAGAAGCTGATATCGTCTTGAATGATTCTGATGAACAAGCCAGCAGAACGACAAGCGATACCAACGGGGATGATGAAGGAAAAGATGGGCAAAACGAAAATATTTTGAGGAATGCTGAAGGAAATTTAGAAAGTTTTCCATCTGAATCTGAGGAAAGTGTACATGAAACAAATGACGTTGTGGAGGATAACACTGAGGAGAAAGGACACAATGCTGTCGAACAACATGAAGTGACTTTTGAGGAAGACAAGAAGAACAGTGACGTAGAAAAAGGAACTAGTTCTGTCACAGATTTCGAGAAACTTAAGAATCTTCTCGAGGAAGTTGCTCAATCGGAAACGGCTAAAACTGAGACAATACAGGCTGATGATCCTGTTCCTGTACAAGAACCTTCTGCTGTGGCAACAGTGGATGAAACTGTGAACTTGGAGAGTTATTTCCAAGAACTTGAGGATGATATGTTTGGCTGGGAAAGCGACCAGGATGAAAATAACGACACTGACGATGAAATTGGCGATGGAGATAAATCTTGTGAAACAACAAGTCAGAAATCACTTTGTGAAAGTCAAGAGAGCGATACAAACATTGAAGAGAGTGGAGCTAACGTTGGCGAGGAATCTACTAGTGCAGATGATGTAGCCGCAATGTCCAGTCAGTTAGATTCTTTAGGGGGCGAAGACACCCATTCGAAACTGTGCTCAAACTCGGCTAATACAGGTGATAACATACATGCAGCCGATAAAAGTGATCAGTTTAACAAGGAAGGCGTTGAGTCTCAAAACATAATTACAAATGATAAAGACAGCCTGAGTCAACCTAAAGAAGCGAATGAGTCCATTGCGAGCCAGGACGAACAGTGTACTGACGAACAGACAATCAGTGACAACACCGAGGGCGATGGAGAAGCCCAACAAACAAGAGATGATACCAAATCATTGGAAGCGAATGAGTCCATTTTGAGTCGGGATGAACAGTGTACCGAAGAACAGACAACCGATAACAACACCAGCGACGAGGGAGAAGCCCAACAAAGAGATGATATCAATCCATTAGAAGCGAATGAGTCCATTTCGAGTCGGGATGAACAGTGTATTGACGAACAGACAACTAGTAACAACACCAGCGACGAGGGAGAAGCCCAACAAGCAATGGATAGCTCAGACACATGTGAAACACCATGTGAACAGACATTTGGTCAGGCGAACAGTGCAAATGCTCAGATACCCAAATTACCTTTGTTTGCAAGCGAGGATGACAGTAACAAAAGAGAACAGGATGTCAGTATATCAATACCAGCCACTGAAGAAGTAAGAAAACAGTTAAAGGACGTTTTGGTGGATGTGAGATTTTTTCTTGGTATGTATATTTACTTCACGGTATATTTGCCAAGATTTGTATCATGAGTAAAGCATTTCGTAAGCGTTAACCCTTCGTCACAGCAACATAGGAGGGACTGACCCTTATGAAGTTAGGGAAACATTTGTCGTTTTTGGTAAATCACCATAAAATGACCCAAATGACTTCAACTCGAAGCGGAAAATGCATTTAACCAAGCCGATCGCGATTGGTTTTGGTTTTGCATCTGATTGGTTGAGAAGGTGGCACAAGTTTTTTTGAAACCAATCACAGAGCGTAATAAAGCAAAACCGAAGCAATTCAGGATTACTTTCGACTTATAGAAAACCGCTGCAGAGCAGCTTAGAACCTGTGTATTTGAATATTTGTTATAGTATTTGATGTTGCATGCAGTGGGTCCTTTGAAAAAACTCTGTTACGCTGTGAAATTTGTTAACCGATGCCATGTTTTGTTTCAGAAAATCTCCAGAAGTTATTAATCCTAGCTTATGAGCAATTGGACACACCAGCCGGTCGAGACCTGTGTTATTCCTGTATGGAGTTCCCTTTCTTTAAACCTTTGTGGCCCACGCTGTTAGCTGTGCTCAGGTGAAGTCAACTAGTTTGGATAACATGCCTATATGCAGTCACTCTGTTTCTTACTTCGAATACTTCGGTTTTAGTTTGTACTACAGTCGTTAGAAAGCTCTCTGAACGCTAATAGCAGTTATTACAGATGTCAGCGGTTTGACATGCAAACGAGGCGAAAGGGTCAATCTGGCATTGTATTGGCCCATTAGCCTAATTTGTAGGCTCAGATTACCAGTCGCTGTTCGGGAAAATGAGCCAGAACGAAGACCGGACTCGAGAGAGCGGCGGAAATCGAGCCTAACTCGTTTGCATACTTTTTAAAACGAAAGAATATTTGACTGCGGGCTCAACTGTAATAACTGCTATTGCTTTGTTCTTTGTGGTTATTTGTTAACAGGCAAGTGAATCACGAGAAGGAACTTCATTTAGCAGACGTGATGTCGGATAATATCAGCAAGGGTCCTGTTGAGCTGGGCGTGCATCAGCGACTCTGCATGGAGGACCAGGTGCGTGCTTTAGTACAAACTTGCGTTGGGTGGAGTCGCAAGTTTACTGGAAAGTGCGCACACGTTGCGAAAACAAACAACTGTAGTCTATATGGGTGTGGTCCATTCCTTATGTCGGTTTAAGAAACATATAATTACACAAATTAAATGTGTCTAAAAATTAAGGCTACATTCTTAGCAAATACTGCTTTAGGCCCTCTGATTTATTTCAAGTTGTTTATGCCCTATACACTGCAACAAAACCAATTAAACTGCTTTTAAACACCAATTCATGCCTGCTCAGGTTGCACATCCATACTGTACCACACAGATTCAGTGCAAATTGAAAGTTTTACCTTAATTTGATTTTCCAAATAAGAACCTGTTTCAATTTTAAGGCTTAACAGGTTCTGATATAATGTGGGTTTAAATGCCAAAATTTTAGCCTACAGGTTCTTGATCACTAGGTTCTTATATGTGGGTGTTTACTGTACTCGAAGTAAACAACAAACTTGCGTTGACTTGACCTAACGATGAAAAACGTGCGTCTACTTCCGCTCAAATTTGATCTTGATCAAAGTAAACGCTAGTCATCACAAGTCAAGGCGTGCAGGTTCGGCAACTTGCGTCGACTTGCGACTCCGTTTGGCCAGGGCTTAATCATGGGGCCTCTTTTTAGAATTTCAGCCTGGTTTTGTTTCAAAAGTGAGTTCGTTCTTTATTTTCCTAGAACGTGCTCGACGCAACAGGTAACAAGTATCCATACCAAATGGCAGTCGAAGAACTTCATAAAGTTGTCACGCTCTTTTGCCCCTTGGAAAAGCTGGAATGCTTAGGTATGGTTATTATCTGACCTTACACTGTTTGAAGTCGAAGGTAGCCAAAGATATGGGTAAAAAATGATAGGTGGGAAAGAGCGGTTTCCATTTGAGTGTCGAGTAATCCGGAATTTCTTTGACTCTGTGATTGGTTTAAAAAAACTTGCGCCACCTACTCAACCAATTAGATGCAAAACCAAAGCCAATCGCGACTTGGTTACACGCGTTTTCCCGCGCTTGGAGCTGGTCACGTGTATTTGCTTCGAATTTTCATTGGTTCATTGTGTTGTTTGCGTTTGCTGTGATTGGCCATTGTAATTTCTTTGGTTTTGGTTTACGACAAGTGAGACTACAAGCAGTTGATAATTCAAGATCATTTTTTCAATGTTGTCTGTCTTGGGGTTTTGCCTAACAGGAAATGAAACAATTCGCTTAATTTTGTTTTCTTTCCACAGTTCGAACATCACGTTGTATCTGTCAGTGTGTTGAAGATTACTGGGAGACAAAAGGAATGCCACGCCACAGCCCAGAGACAGCCATGTATGTAATCCTTTGAGTTTCTTTATCTTAACATGCTGTTACACAAGGCAATGTTTCGTGCAACTTGCCTCGCGAGGTCCCTCTTAAGCATAGTTTAAAAAACGAACAGCAGTGTTTTATCAGGTATAAAGTTTAATTTTTATTATTTTCAATTTCATAGTGGCTGCGATGATTTATTGCCAATCCTGAGTTTTGTTATTATTCGGAGTGGAATGGCGCAGTTGGTTTCTGAGTGTGATGCAATGGAGGAATTTATACCCGAGGGGTAAGTGCTAATTAACCTTCGAGTTCATTCATCGGGAGAGTTATACCCGAGGGGTAAGCTCCTTTTCTTTCAGGGCTACCGTAAAAGCTCTATTAAGCCCCGGGGGGCTTATTTAGGGCTTATTTAATTTCAGGCCTCAAGAAGGGGGGTGCTTATTAGAGAGGGGGGGGGGGGGGCCTATTTCAAATCATAAATTTTCAAGAAAATTCACATTAATTTTGACTTTACTATTACACCACTAACTAAAACAGAACAAGAAATGGGTTATGTATGACCATCTTACAAAGGAAACGTCATTTATACCCTAACTCAACGATAGTTCTGGGAATCATTAAGACCACGTTAAGTCGTTTCAATACAAAGTGACTCAAAGTGACTGAAATGCAGAAAATATTGCTGAAAAGTCATTTACATCAGCCTCACAAAAGGAGGGGGGGCTTATTACAAAATCTGACTCCAAAGGGGGGGGCTTATTAGATAGGGGGGGGGCTTATTAGATAGGGGGGGGCTTAATAGAGAGGGGGGGCTAAATAGAGCTTTTACGGTATTTACATTATGTAAGTATAGGAAATCGTATGAACTGCTCGTGCAATTCGTGATTTATGGGCACGAGTGATGTTTTGAAAGTTCTCAAAATTGCACGAGCCGTTAGGCGAGTGCAATTTGAGAACTTTCAAAACATCACGAGTGACCATAAATCACTAATTGCACGAGCAGTTCATACGATTTTTTGTTTATAATATTCTCAACAAAATTTTGCTGCGGCCATCACGCTACTCTGCACATGAAACGCTTCACTGGTTTCCAAAGTGCTCACATGTTTTATTTGAACGCGCAGGCAAACCAAACGGGAACTTTTTGAAAGAATTACAGTACTATAGTTTAGAAAACATTTAACCATTAACTTGGAAGCTTATTTCAATGCCATTAAGGGGCAAAAACGTCTCTACTTGTCCGGAACCGTTTATCACAATTCCGTATTGCACTCTATAACCTATTTATGCATTCGTCATTGACCAATCAGAAGCTACATATTTTGTTGAGTATATTATAAGTCCCTTTATAAGCAACCTCCAAAACGCCGGTGAACATTTGTTCATGTCACTTATACCTGTATAATACCCGAGGTTTGGTTCCCTTGCTAACGCCTTACGTTTTTTTCTCACCCAAATCACACATTCCGTATGCATGTGTGTTTTAAGACTGTTTTTCCATTCCCTGACTGGGCTTGAGGCGTTCCCACCAGAGAAAATTAGCACCAAACTGTGGTCGTAGAGCTTGTATAAAACACTCAAATGATTCCTTACGTTAACTGCAATCGTCTGTTTGCTTCAGACGTCGGCTATTTAGAAGCCAAATAGTAGTGGAACTAATATAATTTTCCTAAAACGTCTTTGTGGTTGTTTTTCCTTTCAGGTACCTTATGGGAGAAGAAGGGTACTGTCTCACGACTCTCCTAACAGCACTTGCGTATCTGGCCACCCTGAACCCCACGTGACCCTCTGTCATGTTGTGAACAGCTGCACCATGGGACACATCCACATCGACTGATTATCAGTTATACAATCATGAGAATAAATAGGCCATTTCCGACTTGCCTTTTGCCTCTGTTTTGAAACGAGTCCTGTGCACAAACTGGAAACGAGTTTTCCTCGATGTTCATTTCATGCAAATCAAGCTCATTTTCATCTGAAAGGTTTCGCATCAGGACTCGTTTTGAAACAGAGGCTAAAGGCAACTCGGAAATTTCTTCAGTTAAGAGTTTGGTTGGTTACAGCCGAACTTGGAATCGATTCACCCACATTTGTCACTATTAATATAGGTGAACAAACAAACAAACAAACAAACAAACAAACAAACAAACAAACAAACAAACAAACAAACAAACAAACAAACGAAAGAACGATAAAGTAACTAAATCGTGTATCCTAGTCCGAGTTTAAAGGGGCTATGTCACGCTATTTTTTGCTATTCTTGCCAGTATTATTTTTTTACGACCTATAAACTCAAATATATGAATGAAATATTAATTCAAAGATGGAATCTCGCTTACATAACGCACAGATGATTTTTAAGCATGATTTACCACTTGTTTCATGCGTATGGACTTAAACTTGAAAAACGTTGGGCCGCCGTTTATCAAATTAGCCTATTCGCAATCCGTTTCAATCTTGTCCAATTTTAACCATCCGCACTTCATTGCGGCTTCCTAGTATTTGTTTTACGTTTTTCTATGGTTTAAAACCATTATTTAGTGGTTTCAATCTATTTTAAGACTAGTTTGTGTGTAACAGAATTGGTGAAAATTGCGTGACATAGCCTCTTTAATAACGTGACAAAATAATTTTTCAAACTGGAATAACAGGCTTTTTGGGTGGTCACGCAACGGTTTGGTGATGGTGACGACCGCCGGAAACTGCGAAGAGGGAAAAAGTTTCTGTTTTGTGTATTAAATGAATACGCACTACATGAATGTTGAATGAATTCTTTATTCAGCGTTACGTGTCCCAGTTTCATATTATGATATTATAAAACAGAAAAATCAGTCTTAGAAAATAAATTAGAGTACTAGCAAGAACTGTTGCGATAGGTCAAATACATTAAATCTAGTATGTTTATGTAATCTCGTACCCAGATCCCACTCTGTCTGACACTGGGCAGAGGGTGATCTGGGTACGAGATTAATGTTTATGTTCACTAAATTTTCGGTGGCCCCTGTCCACCTTCGCCAGCCTGATTCACCGAACATTTAGTAAACATCAGCATGGATAGGATAAATCTATTAATTCATTCAATAAATTAATCATTCTCGTCCCCAGAGGCTACGATCCTTTTGGTCAGCACCAAGAATCGAGACCTCTGGCCGGTTCCAAAACCGAAGTCCGCGAATCTCGGATAGACTAACCGTCAAATCTGACAAATCTGATTGGCTGAGAATACAGAACGAGTACTCTGAGCATGCTCAACAAATTGGAACCGGCCAGAGGTCTCGATTCTTGGTGCTGACCAAAAGGATCGTGGCCTCTGGGTACGAGAATGTAAATTAATAATATACAAGCTAGTACATGTTGAGTTATAAAAGGTATTTTACGAAATTAGTTTTCCACCAAACGAGTTAGGCAACGACAATGACGCAATTAATCTCGAGATCAAGACAACTTAATTTGTATTTATTGTCAAAAGGAATAATCATTGATGATAATACATTAATACATAAAATATGAAATAAGAAAGACAATAAAAAATCCATCCTGAGGTAGCGGTGTTTTTCGTTCTTTTTACAGCGCAGTTTGGATACTGCATGGATTGCCTACAAAAGCGTTTTATAATTATATTTATTTTCCCCTTCCATTTGGTCAGTCGGGGAACCAGTACATCCCGAGATGGGACTGAGTCCGCGATTTATTCCCAATAATAACAACATGCAATTCACGGACCGTCATGGCCTTCATACGGTTAGCCTACGAATAGGCTCCGCGGTGGGGAAGGGGTGAAAAGAAAACTGCGAGCGATAGTCTTTCTCCCTTTCGCTCGCAGTTTCTTTTTCACCCCTTCCCCACCGCGGAGCCTATTCATAGGCTATCATACGGTCAGTCTATAAGTTTTACGGTCCGAACGAACTGGATGGACCGCCACTTGAGATACAAGGACTGTGCGGGTGCATGGACAACCCTCCAAGAGCCCAAAACTAACTATTAGGTCACAGCACTTCCCAATATACAGCTGTTTCGAGAAAGGTTGTCGAAAAAAAGCGCACGCGACAATCCCGAAAGGTATTGTGGGTAGTTTTAAGTTCACGGTTCCTTGACTTCGGCATTTCAGGGAAATCTGAGAAAATGACACGAGACGCCATGGAAGTATGTTTGCGAGTGCTGAAAGAATGCAAAAAAAGTAGGTTCGACAGCTACAGTGTCAGGAACGTACCTTGCTGATCATATCCCAGATTACCTTTCGGTATTGTCGCGTGCGCTTTTTCCGACATTGTTTCTCGAAACAGCTATATATATTTGTTGGTCTTTGTACGGAATACTGCGTCTTGTATTGTGGACGTGGTGCAATTCATTTTCACTCCCGATGCCGCACTGTTTCTAAGACGACAAGTAGTTTCTGGAATATTTTCCGACTATAACTTTAACAGTGAGGGCCACACCCTATTAAAGTAACGGTACAATGATCACCCCCATCACTTTTATACAGGAGTCCCCCCGGGAGAGCCGGGGTCGTTTGTGGTGACGAGAATAAAGAAAATCATCAAGTAGAGGACATTGTCTTGATGTATCACCAAATTCTCAGAACTAAGGGACTGTGCAATAATTATCAGGAGGGGGGGGGGGTTGGAAAATGGGCTTCATGTAGGAAAATATTAGGTAATACCCCCCTCCTAAAGGAGTGGATTTAGTTATTGCCCCCCCCCCCTCTAATCAGTCATAAATTTTATGTACGACCCCCCCCCCCCCCCCCCCCCCATCACAGTATACACACACCTTTATACAAGTACCCTGCATTGTCTCTACACGCACCTGTGGATTAAAATCTTATAATATAACAGAAAGAAGAACTCCTACTACATGTTTAATTGTTGGATATCCGCTTCTGGAACAAACATCACCTCCGTAGCAATGTACAACAGAGCCACAGCAGAAGGAAAAGAGCATGTGTGTTAATTTCAGGTCCGAAGGGCCGAAGGGCCGGAAAATTTTTCGGTCCCCACCTAATAGGTATGGATTCGCCAATGTAATACGTACTTGAAATAAAATGTTAAGCCCCCCCCCCCCCCCCCCTCTCTTGAGTGACTTATTTTACCTTGAGCCCCCCCTATCCTTGCTTTGATTTTACTTTATGCCCCCCCCCCCCCCTCTGGTTTTCCAACCCCCCCCCCCCCTCCTGGTAATTATTGCACAGTCCCTAACGTTCAAAAAATGTATGGCGATCAGTAGGGAGAATTCATATTTCAAGATTGGCTGAAAGTGGCGGTTATATCGAAGGTTGCTCTCGCAGAACTAGCGATTTATCCTACAGCTGAATCTCTCTACAACGGCCATCCTGGGGGAGAATTAACTGCGGCAGTTGTAAATAGGTGGGGAGGCTTCAATGGGACTAGTAAAGTGCATGGATCGGCGCACGCTTGGGACGAAACGATCCTGTCCATTGTAGAGAAGTGGTCGTTATAGAGAGGTGGAGGTTTGACTGTATTAAATTAATACAGTCAACTCTCTCTTAACCCTCTCAAGGGTTAGCATGTTAAAACATGCTAACTGGACATATATGTCCACTTTGGAGTCTTACACATCAAAGCCATTGTGACGTCATCAATTAACATGTGACAAGATTAGTTTGACACGCATCTGATGCAGAAAGGATGGATCTTTGTAACCGTGCATTAATTTTGGAAATCTAACAAATTCTTCCAGAGTTATGCTGGAAAAACCTATTTTTATTGAAAAATCAGTGGCAAATTTGGCTCTCACATCCAACATACTTCCAGGTTCATTTTTCAGCTCCCTTAAAAGGTTAGGTCAAAACTTTTCCAGCTGATAGGAAGTGTATCAATCGCCGAAGATAGCAAGAAAAGAAAGGGGGAGTAATAGGAAAGGAAAAGAGAGAAGGAAAAAAATCAGAAGAAAAACTTTTTTTCCCCACAAACTTGCCAATTCCGCTAGCTATTCCGCCAAAACATCTGCGAGAGTTACTGCGAAAGGGTTACGAGACATTCCATTTTTAATAGTGTAAATTTGCATATTTTGATTTAGTTATCTATAGTTATTAGTTTTCCGCAAATTAAATTCTGCCGCGGCATTCAAGTGTATCATTGAACGAAAACAACGATCCTAGTTTGTTTCTTATCGCGATGTCTTGAGCACGCTAAAGAATGGATTTCTCTTTCAACGTTGTTGGTTTCTTGTTTTTAATTGCACAAATAACTAGAGCTTCCAGTTTTGTGCGCGAAGGACATTTAAAACTTGCTGGTTATGTAAGTGCTTTACTCTGACCATTATTTACATCATAGATTTGTGTTGTTTGTGTGGTGACTCTGTTTTCTGTTACTAGTTTCTCTAGTTTACTGTGTGGCATATTTTAAAGTAAAGATAGTAATCGTATGTTCGTTCTTTTTTGAAGAACTTTGCGTTCCTTGCAAGCTTCTGTGGAAACTCAACCGGACCAGTTGTTCAGTACAATTTCTCGTATCCACAGGTACAAAGAACATGAGATACTTGACATACGGTAGTTTTAATTGTTCACAACTGTTTCTACAAGTGGGTTATCAAGCCATCATTTTCTATTGACACTCGAATGTTTCTTAGATCTGGCCCTCATTGTTACACTGACCCCTGTGTGAAGGCTGCCTTTCGTTTGCAACATTAGTAACTTTAATCGAGTTTCTTCTCTCTTGATTTCTCTCAATAATTTAATACCCTGAACATTGCATGACTAAAATTAATTACAAAATTTCGAAATCATGTTAAAATCAACATGCCTATTGTAAGAATCTTTCGTTATCGCATTTGTTCAGGACAAGATTTTAAAAACTTCAATTTGCCGACATACTTTTCAACACGTCTGTTTGGATTTTTTTGTCTGGGGGTATTAAATTTTCCTTGTGTCCAGTATAAATTTTATTTTCAGTTTTAAATGTCTACTACTTGTTTCTGATAAGTCTTATAACTACATAGTTCTTTAAGATTTAAAAAAATTAAAAATTATACTTTAACAGTGCTTTTATAGCCTGCGTGCAGACGTCTCCTATTTCCTTGCTTCACGGGTGAAGCAAGGAAATAGGAGACGTCTGCACACAGGCTATTCTTTTACCGTTTTCACCACGAAAGATACGTTTTGAAGAAACAATATTATTAATATTTTCACATAGGATTGTAAATTGTGTAGTAAACATGATGATTAATAAGTTTCTCGTGTTTTATTTTATTTTATTTAGGAATTTTGTTGTTACAGTCTGTTTAGCTATTTTCAAGACCAATGGTGGAAAATCTGGCCGCGTCCAGAACTGGTTTGTTTCTCACTAAAATAACATTCCCTTAGATTATTTTTAAAACGTAGACCGCATGAAGTAAACAAGACGCCTTGACGTACGTAAGTGAATAACATGAATTGGTTCTCTTTATTCGCCATATTTAAGCGATTATCTGATTGTTAGATAATCAACTTGTATTCGAAAATTTGTATACTAATTAGCTGTAATTTGTTGAAGATACTTGTTACGCTAACTTAATTAATTTTGAGCTATGTGTTCTACAAAATTGCCTTCAAATCGAAGGAAACTTCAAAATAACAGTTTACGTAGGTAAAAAAAAAAAACACCAAAGAGGTATTACCGTCGTATATGGCTAGAGCTTGCAAAGATGCGCGCTATGATTGGCTAATACTCGGGGCCGGATTTTCCCGTAATGTCCACGGGCATTATGAGAATGCCCGGCTGGCAAAGCGCGGGCCGGCGGACAGGGTCGAGGAAACCTTGCGTGCGCATTCTCCCCGTAGACTTCCCATAATTAGAGCAATTATAGAAAATGTGCGCGAAATGGTTACTGAAGTATGTTTGTTGGTTGAAAGTCCTTCATTGTGTTACAGGACTGTAACGAGAAGGCAAGTGTCCTGGATCTTGATGGAAGCCAAGTGCTTAATCTGACGACAACAGACCCCCGCGCAGGGTGTCGAGTTCTTCTATCAGGAAATGGCTCATGGGATATATTATGTCAAGGTACAGTTACAATGCGACTACTATACCCGCGTTAGGTTAGTGGAGAGCGTCGCGAAGATTACTCTTTGCCCTCTCCCTAGTCCCCTCGCCTTTTTCCATTCGCCATTCTTCGCGCCGCTCTCCATTACCGAACGCCTGGAACAGCTTTAATATAGTAGACAACGAAAACCAAACTCACCTTGTAGAATGGAAACAACAAACTCCAACTTCAGCCAATCAGTTTGAGCCAATCAGTTTTTAGTGCAATGCAACGTTTCAACTTGAAATTAAGTTGAAATTCTCCAATCTGCCGTACAATAAGGTGATTAGTTTCCATTATCTAAGTGGCTCCCGCTACAGTTGTAGTCGCACAATGCCGTAAAGAGGTAAATGATGTCCTGGTACAGGGCTTTTCAACTAGAACCACTGCTTTCGTTTGCGTTTGCCCACCGTCAATATGGGGATTAATTCCTGATCCCCGGCTCGTCTTCATCCAGTGAAGCGCAATAGAAAAAATTGTCGTTGTATAGTCTCGCCTTCCATGCTTTCCCATGCAAAATGGAAATTCTATTGTTGTGAAAATGCTTTAGTATTTAATTGGACTTGGCTCAGGCCTGACTGTTATTGATTTTGTTATTTCCAGGTTCACAAATGTATCAAGTGCAGACTGAAGAACCTTCAACACAAAAATGTTGGTTTTTAGCAGTTAGTAACTGTAATTCTACTCTGCAGGTAAGTTGAATCTCTATTTTCTCAAATCAATCGTTGAGGGAGCGCGAAAAGAAACGCGAAAGAACTGCTCAGTGGAAGTGAGCGCGAGGGGGTGGGGGTGGGGGTGTTTGGTGGGATAGAAGAGTTCTCCTTCGCCTACACTTTTTATCCCCTCGCCGCAGTGCTCTCTTTGTTCGCAGATCTTTTCGTGTTATGGCTGCATGTGAACAGTCTGTAGCTTACTTTACCGTAAGTCAGTTCTATGATACATATATTGGTCAGCATTTCCTCTGAATTTCATTTCCTGACCGTGTCAAAACTGAGCAATATAATATATTTAACTACCAAGGAACCGATAACAAACTGTTTTAATATTTTCATTGCGACTTTAGGGCTTACAGCTGGATTATTCTCTCAACATAACTGGTGAGTATGAGCAAGAGGATATATTCTCTTGGTATGAGCTCAAATATATTTCCGGTCTTGAATTTTGCATTCAATTTCATTTGATCTTGGACAGCACTAAGAATCGAGACCTCTGACCAGACCCGATATTTTTAACAGAGAACTCGTTTTCTTTTCTTTTTTCTTTGTTTTACCAGCCAATCAGCGGATTTGAGTAAAAATCATGCAAGACTGACCAGAGGTCGCGAGTCTTGATGCTGACCAAAAGTATTGCGGCCTCTCGTGGCACTAAGATGAAATCAAGAATGTTTGCATCGGAATCGCAAAGGTCACGGGTTTGAATCCCGTTTCTTCAGGCCTTCTTTTTAACTTCTTAAGTTGACATATAACTACTAAGAACTCATTTTCTTTCGTTAATGTTTCATTTGCCATCTTTTTTTTTATCCTTATTGCGCATGTATTTGAGGGAGCTCTTTTCAATTTATTTTCTAGGAGCAACACCAAACATGGCGTCCAAACCTCTTGACCGTGGAAACCTGTTAGGCCTGGTCTTGACTGTGATAATCACGTGGTCTTCTTTAGACATGTAAAAGCCCGCAACAGTCCTTATTGACGCATCAACTTTGCGATGTTTGTGAGACTTGTGATGGAATTTTGTTCATATTTCGTTTGATACTGAATAATAGACTGGATTCTGCGCAGTGAATTTTTTTTATATAAAATTTTGATCATACAACGCACGCTCTGATTGGTTGTGCAGTTGGTTTGCACGAGGCTATGTAACACGGTTATGACGTATCATTATATTTTGTTGGCTTTATTTTATATTAAAAAAAAATAGAAAACGGCATCTTGTTTAAACTCTTGAGAACGTTTGGGAGAATTCGAAAGTAGTTATATAAACCCTTGCCTGTCTCTCGTGTTTGCATCAGGCTATAATACATGGCTTTGGCTTCTTTATTTGTTAATTAAAATTAAAAAAAATTAAAAACTTGTGGATATTTTTATCTTTTTGATATCGATATGACTGTCGTAAAAGTACGTCTAAAGTAATTACAGAACCTATAGAGACCTATAGAGTGTCATCATTAGATAAAGATTGTTGCGTTTTGATCAGCCACAAAATTTCAACTTGTTAGCACCAACAGAACAACAAACCTCTCTAATATATTTTGCGCCGCGGGTTCTAAACTGAAGGAACCGATCACATGTGCTAACAAAAGCGAAATAATCAAACTTCTCACGTTCAGAATTTGTTTTTGTTAAAATGTAGAGATCAGAATCAGTAAAGGAAGTGATGCATGATAGAAAAGCAGCAATTAGATTGAATACATAAGTCTTTAAAGGTCAGAAGAAAATATAATTCTATTTTACTACTAATATTTTTTCAGTAGGCTTAACCTTTCGAGTAAGTTAGTAAAAGTAGAAGAATATAATCTGCATGGCCACGTTTTAGCTCAGTAACCAAAGAAGAATTTCTCGAAGTAATGTTTTTAGTGTTGGGGTGCGGTTTTTGAAAACAATATTTTATATTATTTTTCTAACATCTGAAATGCAAAACACCACTTGAAATTTATAGCGCGCGAGCGTTTCGGCCGGATGAAAAGTCGAGCACGATTCATCTGGACCGCGCACAGAGCAGAAAAATAATAAGAAATCATAAACACAGCATGATTAAGAATCTGACAGGGCTAACCCTTAGCGCCGAAGCCGAAGAGTTGACCTCTAGGCCTGCTATAGCGGCAAGATGGAGGGCTCAGAACCCGAAACCTCCGGATGACAAGACCTGTGCCCACGCTGTCTCATATACTGAGGAAACTATATGAGTTGGGGGGTGTTTTTCACTTTGATTGAAGACATTGAAAAACAAACAAAATGAAAAACCACATAAAAATGAAATATTTTAGGCAAGTATAAACAATAGAGGATATAATTACCATAGGACGGCTTATCTCAAAGTTTGGATTGAATTGAGGCTTAGAAAGCTTTAGTTTGGTTTCATATATTATTCAATTAAACGTTTCGGTTTCTTGTTTTAGACATATTTTTTATTCTATTCCTGGATGTACTCATGGCATGCATGATGTACAGACGGCCTGCCCTCAATTCACGGCCATTCTTGTTTCTGTGATACGAAAATCTGGACACCATTCCCTCCGTGGACTGGAGACAAGTTAAGGCGGGGGTACACGTGAATTTCAATGAAATTTTAAGAGGTTTAAAGAAGGGATAGAAGGAAAAAAAAAATTTGGAACACCAACAGACAGTTGATACCCACGCGGGTGCTCTCGCGTGGTTATCAACTGTCTGTCAATTGTCAATCTACTAATTTTTAACTTCAAATTCTAATTTTAAAACTACATCAAATCTCAATATTTCTTATTTCCCTAAATTTTACAACTCCTTTGAGAAAAACTCTTTCCTCCCAAATATACCCAAAAATCACCCAAAAATTTACAAGACACCCCATAACATAGATTAATAAGATGAGCAGAGGGTTTTTGGATTGCTTGAAACGCGAACGAGATATTTCCATTAAACCCATGTTAAGTGGCGGAAAAATGGCATTCATGTGTACCCCCGCCTTAAGTGGGTAAGAATTAAAGTGTTTACTTTACACGAAGGCGCTAATCACAGTTGATTTACCCAAGATAAAAAAAAACAATTTTAATTAATAATCGAGATTCGGTGTACTGCCTTGTCGGAGGAAGAAGTATTTTTCTTCTTTCTAAATAACAGCTGAATATTTCAAGAAGAAGAATTTATACCAGGTATTATCTGAAGCCATTCTCGTCCCCACGGCCCTTTCGCGTCTCTTATTAGGCACGAGAAACAAAGGGCTCTTCGTTTCTCGTGCCTAGTCCAATATTCCATTTCTGCGTCTGAAAAGGGGAATATTCCGTCTTATTTAATATACGACATAGCATTTTAGAGTGCGAATACGCACCAAAACGAGTGCAAATCATGAGACCGTATTACACGGGTCTCAGTCCCCCTGACCGCGCGCCACGCTACGGAAAACACGGTTGAAAGCCTATATTTTAGGGAAGATATTATGTCGTATAATAAACAATTTATTCAGCGGAAAGTTGTGTAATACGGCTGGGTATTTTTACTCGTCAATGTTTTTTTTTCTCGCCTAAAGGCTCGAAAAAATAAAAACTGACTCGTAAAAATACCCAGCCGTACACAACTTTCCGCTGAATAACCTCTTCATTCAATTTAGTACTGGCGGGTTGACCAACTTTGGGGATGGTAAATTTTACAGCGAAAGTTGATTTTCACTTTGGGTTTTTAAGCCAGAAGTTGTCAAATCAGCAGAAAAATTTCCAGTGACCACGATCCGCTGCTTGAGATTTTACTTGAAGGTCCTTGAAGGCAATGAAATTTCCATTTTTGGGTGGTGGAAGAAATATTATTTCTAACACAAACTTTCTCAGCAGCATAACCGACAACCGTAGAATAATTGGTTCAGTCAGAAACTGATAACAGTGAATGAAAGAAACTGAATCTCTGGGAGGTAATTAAAAAGCACTGGCTCGTGATGAAAACCTTGACTCGTCCCCAGTGCAGTCACGGTCTCCGATATGAGGAACTTGTTAGACGCGGTGGATGATGGGAAGGAGCAATTCGTCGAGTTTCCCCCAGTCCCCAAGACGCTCGCATATAGGAGACTGAGAGACGGCTGGGGACGAGTCAGATGAACCCGGCGGGTGGGCACTGAGTTTGAAAAAAAAAAAGACTTCTGAAAGTACTCCAACTTTGTTCTTTTATGTCATTCAAGCGAGAATGTTCAAAGTGTGGCTGAAAGACATGATCAGTCAACGCATGAGTGCGTAACACGCAAGACGCGACCAGAACTAACTGCGTGACGTCAATTCTGCATCACGTCGCACACGATTGCGTTTGCGTCTACCACAACAGATTGTTTACTAAGCGATCACATTATATCCAAGTACTGCAGTTAAGTAGCATGCACGACTCCAGCTCTGTCTAAAGCTTCGTCTGAATGAAGGTGAGTCATGCAATGAAACCCGATTTGGGGCACACTGAAACATTTGAGGTTGCTTTCAGACAAAGTCAGATATGTGCGGCCAAAATATAATTCTGATCTAATTGCTTGTAGCTACTTGTAAATTTGAAAGATTATAACGGATAACAAAAGCACAATACGTTTCAGGAAAGTACAATTTAAATGTATAAATACAGAGAGGTTCAATCAGAAGAAACTGAATAGTCTCAAACGAAGCGGGTTTATGGTCAAGACGAGTTTACGGACTGGAAGGGGGTTACATCTGGGGGTTAAATATTGCCAGGTGATACCGACATTTGACCACATTTATTTTCAACCATGTCGTGCGGTGCTGTTTAGAAATTAAAAACGTTTCGATTTATTCATAGAACTTTGCTAACGTTAATTACCTATTTAGTAAAACTCGTTAACGATTGAATGGACGGTAAATGAAAGAAAAACGCAGATTATAATGTTATAAACTTGTTAAAAGCAACCCAGGTACCCCCAGCATTCTTTTCAGTCAGCAAACTTGGAGTTGAGTTCGTCTGTGACGCAGGCCAAGAACTACAGCAAGGACAAAAATGCTTTATTAAATCCAAACTCTGGAATTCTTTTCTTCTCTCTTATTGCTTGATTTGTGAATATGAAATCGAAAATCAGTTTTCAGCATGGCCGTCCATTCGACGTACAGTGTCTGTACATCAGATTTGTTATCGTGGAGACGAAGGAATTTTGCAATATGAATTATTTTACTGTAAAGAAAACAAACATTTCAGTAGTTAAGAGAACGTCCAACAATGGTTTCTTTTATATTTTTGTTTTGGCTTCTCACGAACTAGATGATAAATCAATCAAAATAATCAAATTCACTGTTAGTCAACGGAGTTTAATACAATAGTGCACAGGAGCCACTAAATCAAGGTCATCAATAGGGGTGTACATAGAATGCGTCCATCTCTTGTCTCGCCGAGAGGTCTAATCTCTTTAAAATTTAGATACGAAAAATCAAAAACAAATATAGCTCTAGATTCAATGCTACCAGTCACTCAGAGCACTTTCATCTGTTTTATGCTAGTACACACCATGATTCAGTACACCCTCTGGTACATGCCTTGTTTTATTGCAGTACTAGCGTGCTATTAGCCTATGAATAGGCTCCGCGGTGGGGATGGGGTAAAAAGAAAATGGCGCCCCTTCGCTCACAGTTTTCTTTTTACCCCATCCCCACCGCGGAGCCTATTCATAGGCTAACGTGCTATACAATGAAAAACTACCACCATTTTGTATTTATTCCTCGAGCTGCAAATTTGTTGATAAACGTTGGACAGACTGGTTAAAATCGTTCAACGAGGTTATTTTTAACCACCAAAGTTTGATTCACAGTAAGCGACGAAGAGACACAGGGCTGGCTAAAAGAAAATCCGACCAAGCTGCTAGATAATAGCCTTTTAGAGAACACATTATTGTTTTAAATTTTAACTGTTTGATCGGCTATGCACTAGCTATCAAGAAACTTAAATATGCCGCGTTTTCTATATAGTTCTAGAAATATTTTTGCCAGGAGTGATTGAAAAGTGCGACGAATTGCTGGACAGTATTGTTCTGACGCCCGTGTAGAAATTTCTAGTCTGAACAATAGAGCTTTATCAGTATTAGTAACTCTTTTCCTTCTAGAGTAAAATCTTCTATGTAACTGTTAATTGATATGGAAGCAGTTATAGATGAAGTCCTAAAGTGTGACCATTCAAATCAAAGCTATTGAGCAGTGTACTTTCCTGTGGCGCTGTTCATCAGTACAATTTTTTTCAAGTGGGAATATTTCAAATTTCAATGGTACACTTGTCCGCCGACGCAACTCAACAGTTTCTTTACTGCTGTTCAGCTCCGCCGGATCGCTAACCCTTGAATAAGCTTAATTACACATGAAGTAAAGTCTCAATGCGTCGGCATAGCTCATTAATTAAGACCCTCCTTTGAAGGATGACGATAAAAAGTACCCTTATTTGTCGTTACACATTAACTTGTATTCACGCTTCAAACCATTGAGACCTCCGTGTCTTTACTATGACGGCGGCCACTGTTAATTTTAAGGTTGGCAAAAAAATAATTTAAAAAATCTATTTCACCCGCTCTCGTGCCTTTTTATATGACCTCGTTCCCAGAACGAGGCTGATTTTATGCGACCTGCCGTCTTGAAAATTTTCTGCCTTGTATGTGAAAGATGGAAAAGAAAAAGAAAATTACACAATTTCATTTTAATTACACTATGTTTGTAGTGATCATCACTTTTGCTTAGTGTCCATAGTGACGTCAAAAGTTGAACCCATACACAGCTGCTCGCGAACACTGAGAGATCCTGAGAAAATACTAACTTGTTACAGCTTTCCACTTACAGTTGCCATGGGGATTGAATCCGACCTATGAGTTGTCTACTTAACTTTATCGATCTATTTATTAACCAAATGAAGTGCGAGAAAATGCTGACTTTTTCAAAGTTTGATGCAAAATATTCAATTTAACTTGTGGTTGTGGGTGACAAAGGAAGATTAAAATTTGCTCGATATTAACTGCTAATGGTTCTTTTGTTTTAAGTGTACTGTGAATTGGCGATGTGAATGGTCTCAAAGAAAACTAATCCGGTATCTTTACAAAGCAGTATTACCATATCTAAACATATTTTTACTTTTTCTGATTCCAAAATTTAACCTGTCATTTTCCCACAAAAGACGTGTCAATATACGCGCTCAAAAGATTCATAAAACACCTTTGTGATTTTAGATTAAATCTCCAAGCTTCTGCGTAAAAAATATCGATTATTATGCTTAAGTAATTTGGATCATTTTGTCCGAATTCGAAGGGTACGCGTATTAGAATTTAATTCAATTTTCCGTATTTACACCGGCGACTTATTATCTTTATAATAATTTATAATCTTTCTGTATCATTTTGCTTACAGGTGCTGGGAAAATAGAAGATCACTTGGCCAAATCATCGTGTAATTCATAACGTTTTACAGTGGCTCAAGATGTCGAACACAGGAGAGAATTTTCAGATCTTTATCGCCCTCCCGTCGGATGACATTTGTACGGTCAAAGGATTATCTCGTGAAATGTTCGTTTATCAACTTAAATCGCGAGTGGAGCTTAAAGCTGGTATACCGGCAGACATTTTCAATTTGTTTTTCATGAACGCGCAGCTATCTGACCAGGATACTCTGAAAGCGTACCACCTCAAACATGGCTGTATTGTAAGAGTCAAGATAGAACCCAATTGGATCGGGCTCTTCGAAGCGTGTTGGCGCGGGGACATATACGATGTCTTCGAAAATGGGGTTCAATTTTTGGACGAGGAGAAGTTTCAAGGTTACAACATTTCTCTTTGGAATAAACTGGTCATACAACGCGCTACGTTCGCTTTGTTTATCGCCTGCCACCGTGGTTACATCGGTCTGATATTAGAACTTATCAACCGAGCTGCCACAGATACCAACGGTAAAACCATATTTGGACGAAGCGCACTACACGTTGCATCGTACCAAGGTTTTGTGGGCTGCGTATCTTTGTTGCTTAGCGAAGGCGCCATTTGTAATCAAATTGACATCGGAGGTAAGACACCGCTCGCCTTAGCCAGCGAGAACGGTCATGTTTATTGTGAAAGAAGACTTTGGCTTTATCAGTGGAATTTGCAAACGTTTCGACGTCAATCTTCGAGAAGCTCCAGCGGGGATTCATGTGAATCAACCGCCGAAAATGAAGGAAGGTAAAATAGACCTACTTTAGTAACGTTTCAGTAGTATAGTTGAAATATAATCGTATTTTAATCGTGCGTGATCTAAATACTTGGGTGTATTAAGAGTAAGAACTGAAACACTCCGGACAATCACGTATAGGCTTACTTTTCGTTGTAGCCTTAAAACATGTTTAAGTCCAGTTGTAAGAAGCCAAAACAATTGAAAGGTGAAAGGCACGAAAACGGAAATAGGCCAATGATATTTCTTTGCGAAGGGATTAGAAGTCTGCAGATGAATGATCTTGTTTTGAATGCTGGATCAGTAATCTGTCATTGTTCGTTTTTACACTACTCATATGGGCGTGTTTTCACCGACATGAAGGAAAAACATACGTCATCAATTTAGACAACTGGATCAAATTTAGGGAACAAATCTTTGTTACAAACGATTATCAGGTGAAATACTTCTTGCAAACATTAAAAGGGAAAACTACTTTGACGCATAGTTTTAAACAGCAGGTTTATATTCCTTCACGAAACTTTCTGTCTGGTTTATGCTGTTTCGTGACATGCTTACGCAAAACAAAACTCGTATACTGACGACGTCACCACAAAATCATTGTCTCTATTTGGTTCTCACGGTTTTGTATCCATAGAAGGTAGCTACAAAAGGGGAGGGTTTTACATGCCGGCCTTTTCACGCTAAATTGCGTGCATGCGTGCGTGGTAGATTCTATGTGGGGGAGCCTGGGGGGATATTTATGGCCGCGGCAGTAGGCGAAGTAGGTTCTATATCCTGCCGTTTTGGGAGTCCGGTCCAACGAACGTGGTGTTGGGGCAATGAACGCGGGCTCATAAAACGGCTGGAAATCGAGCCTATAGGCGAAACCGCTGACTTGACAGCTGTAAGTAGTTTGGTTCTCAAGCCCGAACTAGACGAGGATGAGAGTTGTTGAGAGTTCAAACTCTCGCTCTCGTTTGGCCTGAAACTCTCATGCGCATGCGCTCTCATCAAATTTGAACCTGCTCAATTTTTTCTTGAGAGTCGTCAAGAGTTTTCCCTCGTTTGGCCCACGCTTTACGATATAGTCCATCAGAGTTGAAGAAAACTCTCATGAGAGCCACAACAACAACAACAACAACAACAACAGCAACAATAACAACAACAACAACAGCAAGCATTATTAAGTCTTAGGTTAAAATACATAGAGAGCCAACTCTCAGCATACAACTCTCATCCTCGTTTCAGGCCCGGGCTTCACACTCGACTCAGCTCTTTCGTAGTTTGGGCAGAATACTTTGTTCAAACTCAATTTACTTGCGCGCGTACCTTAGGGTCCTAATCAGGGTCTTTTATTTGTTGCAGAAAGAATGGCAGATCTTCACCTCAGATTACCAAGTTACCATCCACTAGAAGAACACATGAGCAGCCTGATCAGAACAACAACGAGAAACAACAAACTACGGTATGTCAGTTGATTTCCAGCGTGGTTTAGTGTTTGTTTGTATTTTACTGACGTTGCAAAAGGTCTCCTCGGAAATTCACACGAAAAAGAAAGATGTTTATCAGTCAGTGTCACAAGCTACTCGGAAATTTTTTTTCGAGTACTTCCAACAGGAGTCGAACCTATGACCTTCCGCACACCAGTCGAACGCTCTATCACTGAGTTACAGGAGACTCCTAGGAGGTAGCTTGGTATTCAGAGGTTTGACTCCTGTTGGGAGAACTCAGAATTTATTTCCGCAGTACCCTGTGTCACTGATTAACAAACATCTTTCTCGAAAATTAATCTATTACACCGCTTTCCTTTCTCAAAAGGCAATCCATCTTCATCTACCTCGTGTTACGAACAACGAGGACAAGCGAGACCTCCGTCGAACTCAAAGTCACGAGCCACCTCGCTCACCATCACCTATTCCCTTGATGAAAATCGCCGAGAAATACCGAAAGGAACTTCGGGAGTTTAACGAGGGAACACGTCACTTACCTGCACATGCGCAAAACGGATCCAAAGAGGAAAAGCCGATACCGGAACCGGAAACACTGCAGCTAAAGAAAACTTGGAAAGATGAAGTAGATGTTGTGAGGGAGGCAAACGACATGGATGATGAGTTGGAAAAAGGAGTTGAACGAAGCCCAAGTTTTACAGAAACAAGTACTGGTAAGATCACTTTTCCACGCGTGCTCTGATTGGCTCAAAACCATTAACTTCAACTCTATGGAAACATAGAAAATTGCTTGGTGCTTTTATTTCATAAAAACAATAGAAAACGTTTTCCCTGTGTTTCCATAGAGTTATGTAACACTCGTGAAAGTTGGGAGAACTCGAAATTGCTGTGGAATGGAAACAGGGAAAACGTTGTTAATTTAACGCACGCTCTGATTGGTTGCGTAACCGTTTTAGGTCTTTTAGATCAGCTTATGTAAATACGTAGTATTTGAGAAATAGAAAATGGCGCGCGTATTTACATAGCCTGAAGCAAACACCAGAGACAGTTTGGGAGAATTCGAGAGTTTATGTAAATAAACCCTCGCCTGCGGCTCGGGTTCAAATAAACTTTCAAATTCTCCGAAACTCTCTCTCGTATTTGCACGAGGCTATGTTAAACACGTGTGTCATTTTCTTTCTCTTAAATAATTTCTTAAATAATTCTTCAAGACGAAAAAAATGTTTGTTGATTTTTCTGTGTGTTTTTTACCCAGTCCTTTCTAAAGAAACGAAAGAGGGCGATTCTACTGCAGCGGAACAGAAGCAAGATAACCGAGACGTTCTTGTGGAGACTGGGTTTCAGGAGCTTGAAAGGTAAAGTAATTATTAATTGTTTCTTTGAAATCAAGTGATTCACCGAAAAGTTTAACCCTTGTTTTGTGTTGTTTTTTAGTCTGTGGATAAAACCCTAGTGTATAACCATTCAAATGAAAGCTATTGAGCAGTACTTTCAAGTAGTGCTGTTTGTAATTAAATTAAAATCAAAATTTTATTCTTCAGGTTTGAACTTAATAGCACTGATCTTGGAAGTGAAAGAGTTCAACTACTGACGAAGAATTATATTTTCTTCATTGTGTTTTATTAGGCCAGCTTCAGGCAGAAACAATGGAATCCGTAAACTTGACATTGTGATGTCGGAATCACGAGAAAAGGGTAAAGTCGAATCGATTTCACGAGAAGAAGACACGAGTGGATACGAGAAAGAACAGGACACAGAACACGGCAATTCTCTATTGGATCTTCGACAAGAATACTCCAGAAAGAAACCAGCTCAAACGTTTGAAAACTGGCTACAAATGAAACGATCGCAAGAAAAAACCAGACCGTGTACTGCGCCTGCGCAGAAGAGCAGGTTAGGAAAGAGTATCGACCCAGAATCCTTTAAGAAATGGTTGAGCGGTAAACGATTTCAGCGCATGCACTCAATGAATTCCGAGTCTTCGACGTCAAACAAAAAGAGTTTCATTAGTTCCGGAGGGCTGACGTTTGATCGCTGGCTTGAAACAAAGATAACGCAACGGCCTATGAGCGCTATGAGTTACGTCACGGAATCACGTGATAACAATGCTTCGGGGGCGAGTAGCAAAGTACGAAAACCAATCATTTCCGGGAAGCCCTTTGAGCTGTGGCTGGCGGAGAAGCGAACAGTCGCGCAGGCAAGTCATGACGATGACGAAGAAGAAAAAAACGCTTCAAAATTGACGGGAAAAACTTTTGAGGTGTGGTTGGAAGACAAACACAAGCAGACGCAAATCGAGCTGGTTCTGAAAGTAACGACAGAAAAAGAACAGCAAAGAGTAGCACAGATAGATCAGTTGGCAAAATGGCTGAATCCACATTACAAGACGTACGAGGATTGGCTGGCGATAAAAAACTTTCAAGCCAGTCTAGAACGCGAGCGAGCACAAAACGAACCGCAAAAAACAACAAGAAGAGATTCCTTTTGAAGAAAAACAAAAGGATTCGAAAGTTGTTTATAACATCTGGCATACAATGAAAGTTCTTCAAGAACTAAGCGATGAAGAAAGAAAATATAATGAGATGAAAGCAAAATGGGCAAAGAAAGGACGAGAGAAAGAGCAACTGAGAAGACTTAACATCGTCAATAGAGCAAAGAAGAATAACTTGAAGCCAGCTTCAGCGAAGAGTTAGAGATGGTGACCATTAGAGCGCGGGTTTTTTATTGAGTGTCGTAAAACCAAAACCAAAGGCATTTACAATGCAGTATGACCAATCACTAGAAACATAAACAACAAAATTAACCAATGAGAACTCATAGCAAATACACGTAACCGGCGCCAAGCGCGGGAAAACGCGTGTGACCACTGAGTCGCGATTGGTTTTGGTTTTGCAATCTGATTGGTTGAGTTGGTGGCGCGAGTTTTGTAACCAATCATAGAGCGTAGTAAAGCGAAACAAAAGCAAAAATTCTGGATGACTAATTTCGACACTCGATTTAAAACCGCTCTACCCTGCGAGCAGAGTCGCTTTCGATCTTCCTAGAAAAATCGGGAAGAGGAAAGCGACTCTGCCAACGGCTTCGACTTTCTTTGATTTGCCGATCATCCAGCGATTTGGATGAGTCAGACCAGTTTCAAACTGGACATACCGGTTTTACTCTGGCACGCATGCGTAATTGCGTAATCTTGCGATTTGCTGACTCTTTCTGCGCCCACGTTGCTAAACCGCTCTAATTTCCAATCCTTTCGCCTTTCGTTTTACTCATTCCTTCCTCTTCTAGTAATTCCTCTTCGCGATTAAAACATATACTGTTAGCCGAACTTTAGATCACGAGGTAAAAATCAAGACTTATCGCGAATGATTAAACTTGGGAAAATCGTTTACAGAGGTTGTTGAAATTTACCCTTATCGATAACAAAAGTAACTTGTAGTCCTTCGTAGATTTGAATTAAATTAGAATCAAACAGTATTAAAATATTCCGGAACATGAATATTTTAGATGGAAATCAAAATATATTTATAAGACTAAAAGATAATTATTTGTATTTGTTCCTAATTATATTTATTGCCGTTCATGAAACAAAAAACAACAACAACAACAACAGAAAACAAAAAGCAAAAAACAGACTTGGCGATGGAAATACTTTCGTCTCAGCTTTCATCAAAGCAAACAAAAAAATTATTTAAAAAAATTGCCCCGTGTGAGGATCGAACTCACGACCTTCAGATTTCTGATCCAGATTATGAGACTGACGCGCTGCCTACTGCGCTAACGAGGCACCTGCAATATCTATGGAAAATTTGGCATTCATTACCGACAGGTTACAACTCGCACGTTGATTGGCTATTGAATACCGGCACTGTGTCACACAGGCAGGCTTTTCTGGGGATAGTTTGGGTTCAGTCCGATAAGCGAGAGCTGGGAACGAAAGCGTCAAGTACGAGGGGCTGATTCTCATCTTTCCTTGTGCCCTCGCTTTTTCGTTATTTTTTTTTTCCGAGGCGCGAGCGACAGTGGACGAGGCAGGCACTGTGTGGTTTATTTATTTACTCTGTACATCGTGAAAAAGAAACCAGGATGTGATATAGGTTAGATTGATACAAGTAATAATGCAACTCCAGCAAAATTGTATCAACCTTGAAACCGTTGTGCATTTCTGAAAGGGATGGGGATGCTCGTCGCAAATTTTGAATTAATCTGGGCGTGGCTCAAGCTTTATTTGACCCCTAAAACTTGAGATACCATTCTAAAAAGGCAACGAGACCACCAACACAGTATGACGCAGTGTTTTATTTCTCCGCGTGCAACCCTAAACGATACCTTGATAGCTAACGGCTATCGGCGTTTCGTCCTGAACACCCTAAGTGATACCAAAATCCGTAAATTACACCCCCAAACGAAGACAACGGGCATCCCGTCCCTTTCATATGGAAGTTTGTCCCGGGCGTCGTGTGCAAAAAGAAAAGTCGCCCGATTAAAAGTCTGATGCTCTACCGAGACTACTGACTGAGCTAACCGGGCGGCTCGCACTTATAGCTTAGCAACTTCGTTCCCAGGGTCTCTCTTCTTCCCGCCAAAAGCATGATGCTTTTGGCGGGAAGAAGAGAGACGCTGGGAACGAGGTTGGAAAACTCGCTGAAATCGCTTTTTAATTACATCAGCGCAATGCCCACACAACTAATAGCAAAGTAGAACACGTTGCTTCCATGGTGTATTGCAACGTAGTCGAATCAAACGAGCGGCTTGAATTCGGCTTGAATTACATTGAATTACGCGACTGAAATGCGTTTTAATGCGATGTATAAATTGACGTAAATTTTGAAAAAGCCTTTGCTATTAATTTGATCTGTTTTATCTCAATTTAATAGCAAAAGAAAAATTATCGTAAAAATGATGGGTATGTACCTCAGAGTTTTACATAAAGATAGCATTATTAGGATCTCGTGTCCGGTCCTGTTTTTTATATATTGATCAGTTTTCGTTCCTCATGAATAATCGCAAAAAGAAAATCACCTTTAAATAAATAAATACTCATTGCGTCTCACTAATGCATTATCATGTTTATTCATACATTTCAAGTTTTCTACTTAAACAGATTAAACAGGAATAATTTCTATATAGTAAGATCAAATTTCAAGTTTTTTCTTCACTCGTTTTCATCATAACAAAAGTCTTATTTTACAGCAGTATATTAATTGGCGGGCCCGACGAAGCGCTTGTCTGCGGACGACCTAGTTTATTATAGTTTTTTTTAAATTTCTCTATGACTTGGTGTTTTAGTTAATAAATTCACCATAGACTGCATAGATAAAGGAAAAAAAATATTTTCCTTTACAACAAAACAACCTGTACATATAAATGGTTTGTTTGTGTGTGTGTTGCATAGTCAATTTTGTTGGCAAAAAGCCCCGTAAACGAGTTACTAAAGTCATTAGACAGAACCGATAAATTTGCATCCCTGATTATTCTGGCCGCTTTCTCAAAGTTATTTAAAAATCGAGAAGCTTGTCTAACTTTTTTCCGACTCATATATAGTTACAACGGATACAAGTTATCTTTCAGCTGACAGTTTCATGGCAAAACGATATCGAAAAGCATCATTACCAAACATTCTACAAAAACAACAAATAGCACAATTTTTCTACCTTCGATGATACAGTCGGCATATGTTTTGAAAATTTACGTGGTGTGTTTATAATTAAAATGACTGTATTTATAGCATGTTTGCGTTCGACTTCAGTGTTTACACATATCAGCGATGATCCACCACACATTTTGTCTGTTACCATTACTAGTTGTGTTAACATGCCGCCGAATAGTGTACATAACATAGTCACAACGATATAGCTAATGCCACAAAGAGGGGGGCTTAATTTTGATCGTCGACGACTTGTTTTCCAGCAAAAAACATACTCGCTTAAAAACGCTTGTTTACAACTCGAAGAAACTGTCTTTGATAATGGGAATTGTCACTGGAATCGCAGACAGCCTTTTTTCTGAGCTTGTGACACATTAATCCACGGTTTTCTGTTTCCCCAAGCCCTAATTTGCGTGAGCGAGCTTCTCGTGAACCGTTATTTGCCGTTACGGGATTCTCCGTGATCGTTTTCGTCGAAAAGACCGCCGGCGTTGACTTCTCTACATAACCTGGCGTGGTTCCGGCATAAAAAAACATGTTCTTAGCTTTCGGGCGTTCTGAGTTTTTCTCGGCTTTGCCGTCCAACATATCATGTCTACCAGATACAGCGATACTGTTACTTCTTTGCATCTTTTCTTCTTGGCTGAGTTCGTTTATCATCCTCTCAGATCTAAACAGTGGATTATTTCTTGTCAATTCGCCATACCTGTCCGCCAAACCAGTTGAGAAATACGAATGTCGCTTGTGCTCTGTCTCCACTGCAAGATTGTAACTGTAGTGAAGAATTCGTTGCTCGTCTTCATCTACTTGGTTTTTCATAGTAAGTGCTTTGAAGGGGTCATCGAAGACGCTCTCACCGAGTTTCGAAACTGTAAAATTACTGTTAAGTCGCTTCATCGACAATCGTGTTTCTGTTCAGTGAAGGCCGCGCGTTAATCCGCCATATATCATCAGCGCTTTACCCTCCCACGCTTTGACTGATAACAGGGCTTGAATATTCATACTTTATGTCCGGTTAGTGAATTCGTGCCTGAATACATTCACGTGAACATTGCGTCATTCATAACAGAAGGTGCTGTTTAATAAGTCTTTTCCATGTGAGTTATCTACACCTGCCATATTCATTTCTATTCATTTTATTTTAATTGTTCGTTTTCTTTGGCACCCCACATGAGCTCAGTATCGTTACGATAACGAGTTCAGATGTTCTTGTTGTTTTATATAATTTCAAGAAGCCCCTTTCCAATAATCATAAATGTATCGATAAATATAGCTCAGTGATCTTATGGTACGAATGCATAGCCGTACAAAGCACGTGCAAAAGCTGTGCAAAAGCTGTGCAAATGAGGAATATTCACAGAAAGCACGTGCGTCAGTCCCCGTATCGTCATCCGAAATGATGCAATTTATATACGTTCAGCACACGCATAAGGTGATGTTAATCTGAAAAATTAATTTCTGTAATCTTGGTAATCATTCTGATATCTTCAAAGCACCCGCAAGACTTGACGTCGATTCTTGTTTAAAAGAAAGAAAAATGTAAAAAAAAAATTGTTTATGAACTTTAGATCGCATTTATAAATCGTAGAATTCCAGAATTTCAACATTAACTGAATATTTAAAATGAACGATTTAAAATGTTAATATATCAACCCACGTTTGAAAGTAAAGTGGAGGTTTATAATTTATTTTTCTGTTATTGTCGCGTTAACTTCTCCAGGTAGGGATTTGTTTTTCTCGTTTATGCTTCATTTCTGACTGAATTGACTTCTACTAATGGTAAAGAAATTTACTAAGTTTATTTCACGCTTATTAATTATTTATGCTGAACACACTTTTGCCCAGTTATCATCAAAAGCACGGAGTCCGTTATATCAAGAATCTACGTAATGAATATAGCAGGTGTATATACAGTTTTCGACTAACGTCATCATTAGGGCGGTACAAAAGATAAAACATTTCCAATTTTATTAAGATTGCTGATAGATGTTATTGAACTAGCTTGTTCGGTCTGTTTGGGAAAATATTGGTCGAGTTCTTTTTTTTGCAAGTTTATGGACCGAGCCGCGCGCAAGCCAAAGTTAAGCATATTCTTGTATTTTTCAGGCCACTTTGCTAAAAGTTTAACCAAAATTGTCCGCCAGACATGAGGACAAATCATGTTTCTACTTAATAGAAAACAGTTTTCTTTTGTTCAATGTTTCATAAAAAGGAATTCTGCGAAATGACGGAATTCGTGAGCGATCCATCTTAGCTGTCCGTATTGCAAAATTCGGACCTCTCAGGGAACTAATCAGAATGCTCCTTTTCATCGTGGACCAGTTTGCCATATAATAAATACTCATGTCTGGCGGACAATTTTGGTTAAACGTTTCGCAAAGCGGCCTGAAAAATGCAAGAATATGCTTAGCTTTGGCGCGCGCGCGTTAGCCGAGAATGGTTGCATTAATTTATCAGCAAATTTTTAAAAAAGCCATTATAATAAAAACTTTATTGAACTAGCTTGTTCGGTCCGTATTGGGAAATATTGGTCTCGTTCTTTTTTTGCAAGTTTATGGACCTCGCCTTCGGCTCGGTCCATAAACTTGCAAAAAAAGAACTCGACCAATATTTTCCCAATACGGACCTCACGCTAGTTCAATAACATCTATATATTGAAAATGAGAGCAAACTACCATCAAATTTTATAAAATAAAAAAGATACTATACGCGCGCTCTGATTTTACTCAAAACCATTTACCCGGCATAAAACTCTATGATATGGAAACATAGAAAATTGCTTCGTGCTTCTATTTCATGAAAACAATAGAACTGAACGTTTTCCCTGTGTTTCCATAGAGTTATGGTAACACTCGTGAAAGTTTGGGAGAACTCGAAATTTCCGTATGTAGAAATTTACTTCCGATATAAAAACTTTTATAACGTTATTTGATATTTGTTTTGAACGCTTTCACTCTTCAGTGACTCGTATCATTATTTTCTTCAACTTTTAAGATTAATAGCGCCGTAAGCGATTATTTTGGTTGCATGTTCGTTTGCCGCAAAGTGGCGCAGGAGCGGTGATAAGAATCGGTAACCGCATGGAGCGAAAAACAAAATTAGCTATCGAAAATATTTGCTGACCGCGATAACGTTCGAAAATCTTCGAAAGTCCTCGGCTCTTTCGGAAGTGTTCGGGTCAACTTTACCAATCGTCGGAAGTCATCGGGTCAACTTAGGAATCTTCGGAGGTCCTAGCTTGGGCGATCTTCGGGAACTCTCGGTGGAATATTGTATTCTCTTACGTACTTCATGCAGTGACGAAGTTTCCTTGTTTATTGGTGGTTTTCATCAACATTACAAAAAGCGTTTGCTTGCATGACCAACATCAGAAAATTAACAGGTAAAAGAACTGGCAAAAAGAAACGTTTTGTCCAAATTATAGCTTTGTAGCGTTTTTCATAACCGAGTTATTGCCAAACTAATTTTCAGAAAATTATAGTATTTAGTATGCCGCCGCCATGTTTGTGTCCTTCAGAGGGGCACAAATATGGCCGCCAAAATTGCACAAGAAGTAGAGTATATTCTACCGTCATTATCATTAGCTTTCACTTCAAATCTGTTTAGACACCACTTCTATCACGTCTGAAACTGTTTAAAAATTATATAAAAATATCCGTTTTTTGTGACAGTTCAGAAACACGTTCATCCGGGACATCACAAATTTCAAATAGCTTTATTTCCAAAAGGAATCACTGGATCGATACCAAACTTTGCATAGAGATGAATGATTTCCATGTCTAGAAGATATAAAAAGAATAGCTTTGCAGGATTAATAGTTTAGATTTTAGAATTTTGATTACGTCAGATGAAAACAAAGAATTATCAGGCATTACTTGCGGGTTAGCGCGCTGTCTCGGTGACTGACAAGACTTATTACCGCTTCAATCTGGTGCTAGCAAATGAACTCAGTTACGAGTAAAAGCGCGCGCGTTTTACTTGCCTCGGAGAACCAAAAACTGTTTTTGAAATATTTCAGAAATACTTAAACGCGCGGTTGGCGAAAATCGCTTGGTGTATCCGCAGTTGTGACCGCAATTCTTCTAAGCGATTCGAAATCGCCGATATCTGCGAAATTCTCCAACATTCAGGGGCTAAATGCTGTTCAATTTGTCCCCTCCCCTGTAAGTGTTCGTTACTGATTCGACGACACGAGCTGAATTACTGACGTCACAATGCATAATCGACAATCATCGGAACAGATTTGCTGCAGCGATGCCGTGAAGACGGAATTCCTTTACGATGCAAAATGCGGTTCAAATCATGAATTTTCCTCCGCTAACGCAGACATTTACGCCCAAACGGGTAGAAAAGACAGAAAAGAGCTCCGATACGATGTAAGTTTGCGTTTTATTCCACACAGAAATTGTTTAAAACCGTTTTTTTGGTTGTTCCGTATCACGGACTCGCAGTATAACCAATTTCGTCTTTCAAGTTGCAGGGTTCATCATACATCAGAATCATTGATCAGCTCCAACAGTGGCTTCGAAAAGTTCAAAGGATTCTTAAACTTAGCGTTTGTACTTTTGGTAAGTTACAGAAAAGGCCAGATGGAAAACTTTCGTGTTCTCGGCGTGAACCGGACCGAGCTTGTAATGGAGGCGAATGCGGGGGAATCATTTCAAACGCAAATGACATCAAGTTGTTTTTAATGATATCCTCCCAACAGTCTCCATTTCAATTCCAGTTGAATGCCAAGAATTCGAAAATGGCCTATCACTTTGTACGTAAAAAACACGACAAAACAATAATCCTGTATGCGAATGGAATTTAATTTATCCCGCCCCCAAAAAATTGTATCGCTCAAAGTTTCGCGCCAAAAACCGCGGTTGCGGCACAAGACTACACTTGATCAGAGGTTACAGACCTCTGACTTGATTTAGCTTTCTAACGCTCAGAATGAGACAAAAATTACGATTTATTTCTATTACTTTCCTCGTTGGATCCTCTAAACTGGCGAGATAGTTCTTCATGTATAAATTACACTAAAATTAGCGAGATGGGCAAGTGGGATTTGTGAAACGCGCGCGAATTGAGTTAGCTCAGAGGTCTATAACTAGTTATAGACCTCTGGTTAGCTTGATGGCGGAATTATAATAAAAAATCACGAATAAGCCGGGGGGGGGGGGGGGGAGGGAGAGCTAATGAGGGGGGAGGGGCTTAAATTATAGAGTAAGAGAGTTAATTTTAAATCTTAATTAGCTAGCTGAAAATGAAATAAATATAGGATACTTTTAAATGTTTATTTCTGTTTAATAACACATCTCAATTAAACAAAGAAACAAAACATAAACGATTAGTTTATAACAAACCGTTATACAGCATTTTTTAGGTTTCCAAACAATTCCTCGCTGTCCATTTATACTCCCGCGGCGCTGGGTTGTTCAAAGGACGATTAAGCTAATCCAGGTTTAGCGCGAATTTTGGTTTTAGTTTGGTAACTTTTCAGTGAGGTTTTTTGTTAGTATGTTTTATCTTTCTGTTTTGACTTTGACTAATCTTAAACTTTACAAAACATCAGCAGAGAAAAACACTTTTATACAAGAGAAATTAAAAGCTTGTTTAACTTTTAATCCTGGATTAGTGTTAATCAACTTTTGAACAACCGGGCCGAGAGGCACTGCGAGAGTTAAGTGCCTTTCCCAAGAACACAACACAATGACCCCGGCAGAGACCGAACCCGAACCAGTCGCGTTTACTCTCACCTGCGTTAAACGCACTAACCATTAGTCTACCGAGCCTTTAAACTGTAGCAATAAAATATTACATAACTCGACTACAGTGTCTTTCTTTTTAACTATATTTTAAGAGCAGTTTTCAAACCAAAGCAATTACAGTGGCCAACCACAACAAACGTAAACAAAGTAACCAACCAATGAAAACGCGAAGCAAATTTACGTAACCGACGCCAAGCGCGGGAAAACGCGTGCGACCAAGTCGCGGTTGGTTTTGCATTTGATTGGTTGAGAAGGTGGAGCGAGTTTTTTTTAAACCAATCACAGAACGGAGTAAAGCAAAACCAAAGCAATTCCGGATTACTTTCATCACTAATTGAAAACTGCTCTAATAGTCAGGCTGCCTTTACACGGACGCGGTTTCAAATCGATACGGCTACATGATTTCGAAAACGTATCCCAAAGTACGGTTTTCCGTTTTTGCGCTTTTCTGTCATGCCATGACATATTTTGTTAGCTGGGATATAGACACGATACCTTGCAGCATCGAGCTATTTTTATTCAACATGGCGAAACGAGCTGAAATGAAGAAGTTATAGATCGCAAAGTAAAATTGTGACGGCAAAAGCAAGCACTGAACTTCTATGCACGTCTACCATTTTGATCACTGGAGATTTTTCCAGCTGGGATTTGCCGGTATTTTTTGGCGCCAAACACCAATCGTTTTTCAATACGGCGTGAATTGATACGACGTATCACATTTTGTTTTATTATTTAAAGCCATTTTTTTTTATTCCGAGTTCACTCTACTTGGACTAGGTGTTTTTCTACGGCGCGATAAGAAAGCGAACTGCCGAGTGTGGAAAAATTTCCCGAGTCAACTGAAACCCGAGTCCGAGTCAACTGGTCGAGTCATTGGCCGAGTGGTCAGCCTTTCAGCTCCTTCAAAGATGGTGGCTGTTCGGTGGCAAGAAGTGTGGTGGAGTCTCCATTAATTTATAGGGCATAACCGGTTCGAATTCAACGCCAATTATTTGTTTATCTTAGCCATTTCGAAACATGCATATATTCGTTCAACACAAGAAAAATTATCCTTAAAAGATATTCTCTATTCTGGAGATAAATCAGTTTTTGTTCCCTGTTGAACAGTGAAGATCCTGAAGATCGATCGTTTATTTTGATGCGAGTTCTGATTACTGCAAACTGTATATTAGAAATGGCGAGCTTGCCCCGAGCTTGTAGGCATTAGATGGTGGAATTTTCCTAAAATGTACGTTGACAAATTGCTCTTCGAATGCGCATGAATCCACTAGATAGCTAGAAAGGGCCTCTAAGCGCCACTTGTCTTGGCGAATTTTGAGTAACATTCGGTTATTTTTGTGAAGTGTCCTTTTACTAAACGTTGTCTACACGTTTACTTGAATAGTGTCAATGTATGGCACAATTTCGCAACATTACCGTGTTTTTACATTTGAGGAAATGTGAGCTACTTCCCATACATTCTTTTAAATCGAATCGAAACTTGCAAAACCATCTTCATTACTGATGAAGGCTTAAGCACTAGCCGAAACGTCTATACAACAACGAAAAGAGTCAGTGACAAAACCTTTCAATTTAAACTTGCAAACCAATTATTACTCTTTTAGCCAGCGGATTGATCACCTGCGTAAAAGTTGTGTGCATGTAAACCCAGAAGAAAAACAAGAAAACATGGCGGCCGGTAAGGCAATCATAAAGTGTGAATAATTATTGTATTTTTCACTTTGTGAGCTTTAAACCGGATAAACTTCTTCCTCAAGATACATGCAACCATGGTCCATGAAAGAGACGGCAACTAGAACGTTTTGCCGTCCTATACAAAACAAAAACATCAAATGACCAAATTAAACGGTATTATGGAGAACGTGAACATATGACGGTTAATTTTCCTTTCAATATCTCTGACTTAAACTTCAGCTCCTGGTCAGTTCGGCCACATTGGATAAATTGAACGTGTTGGAATAATCGCGAAGTAGTTTGTTGTTATGGTCCCTAGTAACAGTCTCCCGCTGTAGAATTTCGCGCGCGAAAAGAAGCCTTATGGAAATACCGCTGACCAAAAACAAATTTGATCGCTTCGCAAGTATCTCGGTCCCAGTTCACGCCTTGACTAAACTTTTTGTTTCGCACTCTACTTGCGTTATAATTTCAGTCCTAATTCAGTACTTGAAGTTGAGCATTATTCTGTGAGGACATTCATAATAACGAAATAAGGAATAGTAGGGGGGGGGGGGGGGGGGGGGTCACATATATCCAGGGAGTGTAATAATCGGATTTTTTTTGTTAGAATTTAAAACTTCCCCAGGGGAAGAGAGAGAAGTATGAGATTAGAGCCAAAAAATTCCATACTAATAACGCAGCTCTACAGAGATACGGAGACCAGTGTAGTGTCTCTGATTGGTTGTCGCGGCTTGCGCGCGAAAATTCAAAACCAAGCAACATCCAATCAGAGACACTACACAACAACAACATCAAACAATTTATTTGTACCAAATTTACAATACTCTACTCGAGCCTATTTCGGAAACTCTCGGAATTCCTGACGTCGTAAACCGAGCTGAGGATCATCATACTTCGTTTTCAGGACACTCTTTGCGGTGATTTTCAAGTTGTGTCTTGTCCGTTCTTTTTATTTCGTCAGTGTTTCGTGTTCTGTTTCTCTGCTGGCACAAAGTACTTTGGAGTTGACATGTGGTAGAGGTGTTGCCAAGGCGAGTAATGATCCTTGAAGAACGCACCAAACCTAAGAAGATTAAAAAATGTTAAAGTATGTTTACAAGATTAGTAGCTTATCACGCTGGTTGCTTAATTCCGGTTTCCAAAGCATGAAGGATGCTAGTACATCGCAGGTAACCATCAGCATTTTTGTCATGTTGCTCCTGGGTGGGCTCGAACCCGGACCCCAACGCGCTAATCGTTAGGCCACGCTCATAAGAACGCACAGAAAAGTTCTAAAAACTTCAAACCTAGCATACACAATGTTGCTAGTACAGGGACGGATTTGACAAAAAAAATATGGCTTTCTATGTGCCTATTAGCTGTGAGGTATTGTGGTAAAATGAACAGCCACCGTCTCATGATTTGTCTAACAGGTAAAATGCGGTACTTTTCATTGCCTATATATGCAATTAGTTTCACTTATATATATAATACTAGCCTACAGGCTAACTTTACACATGTATACATTTTTATCTCTCCACTGATTTCCTCATATCACGGTATATAAATGATATGACGGATATAGACTGCCTCGTCCCTAGGCATCGCTCCTTGGTTGTGTGCGGTGTGCGTGGGGTTGTGGGACTGTTGCAGGCGAGCGAGAAGCCCCGCGCTCCCTGTTTTCCCGCTCGCAACGGCGCCTGGGGACGAGGCAGGACCGTACATCCGTGAAGCAATTTGCAACTTGTCCCGCTATTTTGAAAAGAGTTTGAACATGGCGCACAATTTTGTATGAGAATCAAATGTTAAAATAATTTTCCCGTGAAAATTGTGTTTTGAAATATTTATAATATATTCTTCAAAAAAGAACTGTCAAAAGATATCATAAGGTAAATGTAAGGTTTGATTTGCTAGGAAGTGTATTAGTAGTTTTTTTCCATACATTTCTTTGTAAATTCAAACTTGACTCGGGCTCGATGTTGACTCGTCTCTGACGAAATTGTACCAAGAAAAATATACCATCATTTCTTTCCAAAAATATATGATATCAGAGGTCTATAACTAAACCTCTGACGATATCCGTGATCAAAACAACCAAATCTTGCAACACATTTTAATGAAACAGCTGGACCAGGCAAGACAATTGCAAGAAATGCAAGAAATCAACGTCCTATACGAAATATTTCATATCCAGTCCTTCCAAAGAGAACATTAAGAGAGCTGAAAACCTTGTACTTGTACTTAACTAGCAAAGCGATTGCAAACTGCGGAGGTGTCAAACTCTACAGAGTCGATACAGAGTGAAAGCCTGACAGGAAACCAGTACAGTCGAAGGCTCTATTCTACTTGAAAATCCTCCTCATAATACAACATATATTGCCCGTTTATAGAACCACACTTGAAGCAAAGTAGATCAGAAGACAGAATCTAATACTTTAGAGAACGACAAATGTCACGAACTGTAGGAGTCGAATGGGCCTGTCACTTTTCATACTTTATAAAACAAACTTTTAGTACTTGCAAACCGCTGACCAGTGAATTGGTCACTTGATTCGGACTCGTATGTAATTTGACTCGGACTTTGATTTGACTCGGACTCGGATTTAACTCGGACTTGACTCGGACTTGACTCGGACTTGACTCGGACTTGACTCGGACTTGACTCGGACTTGACTCGGACTCTGCCGGATTTGACTCGGACTAGGATTTGACTCGGACTTGACTCGGACTTGACTCGGACTTGACTCAGACGCGACAATGAAGGCGTTTGCTACATTGCAAGCGTACAGCTTCCTTTGTAGGAGGGATATGCCTAATTTAAAAACTAAAAGTTTTAATATTCTGTTGATTCTTACCTGAGCGGTAGTTGCGAATTGATCCACAGCCTGGTTGGTTTCTTGGTTTGAAACACTTTCTCTTGCGCGTTACCAGAACTTCTCCAGTACTATGTTGTCTTCTAACCCTCGGGCACAAATACAATTATGGTTCAGTAATTACCAAAGCATCCCATTCATTGTTGTGGTTTTTTCAAATGACAAATACGAAAAATCACTAAAATATGAAGGTAGACGCAATGTTTACTGGTTTCGTGACTGATATCCATGCATTTTTCTTTCATGGAGAAGTACAACTATCTTAAGACAAATCCAGGATTTGGTAATATTTCTTTTATATATATATATTCGCATGCAATCAGTATCCCTGCTTGAATACAGACACAATCCTCTGGCCGGGATTAGAGAGCGATGGCTGTTATTATATATATATATATAATGTGTCGGTAGTGGTATCACGAGGAGGAATTCTCTTAAAACCACAACGAGTCACTGTTCAGTTTATGCATTTCTGTGAGTTGACACCCGGTACTCATGATACCTACGTGCAGTGCTCATTAGGGGGAATTCCATCCGGGTGAGGGACCGACATCGCGACCCGCCCACGCAACTGCAACCTTGCCTCGGGACGTGAATGTAAACAAGCACCAAGTGGAGCGCGCGAAACTCTCCACCCAGCTGGGATCACGTGATTACCTACAATCTCCCCTAATTTCAAATTCAAAACGTTCTTAGCTTGTCGTTAGGTATTGATCCTGTTTTTTCTTTTACGAGAAACGAGTTGTTATTCTCGATCCTTTAATTGCTTCAGTAGTCGAATAACCAAGTGTTACAAAGTATACAATTTGACTATTTTTTTACCTGAGCAGCAGTTGTGAATTGATCCACAATCGGGTTCGGTGTCCGGATTAATCCAGTTTTGCATTTGACGCAGGAAAGACTCAGTTCTGGCGTTTGACCAGGCCTTCCCTTTCTATGCTGAGGATCATAAATTACATTATCAACTCGATCGCCTGTATTACTATCTTGCTCTGTATAAATACAATTACAGTTCAGCAAAGTAACTAAAGGATTATTTTTATGATCTTTTTTTGTAAATAAAAAATAATAATATCTTAATTGTATGAGACTGGTCACAATCTTATCCATATCGTGACAGGTTTCTATTTCTACTCATAAAATGATGAATTTAAAAGAAACACGCACCAATTCTTAATTCAGTGGATCGAGCGCACATTAGGTTCTCTCGAAAAAGTGCTAACGATCAACTAGTCATTACGCCGGCTTGAATTAAGTAGTCGGTACCAGTTACTCTGAGTTTCTCTCCAGAGTCGGTCAGTTTTTAACATTAGTAAAAAAAAATAATAAATAAAAAACAGAACTGATACTGCACAAATATTATCTCAGTATCTAGTTAAACCTGTTACTATTTAAACAGGGACCTGCACTATAAAAGGAACCTTGGACTGGCCGAGCGCCAGTCATTTCATTCCAGACACCGACCTGTCAACATCTCAGAGTCGATCAGGGAAATAAATCTCGTAAGGTGCTAGCCTGAGATCAGGCTCCTGAAGAAAATTTGCGAGCGAAGCGAGCCGAGTCGCTTCCTGGGGCGAGAACGAAAGCGACGGAGCCTGAAGACATTCCTTTGACGCCGCCGATCCATGATACCAGATTCTGGTATCATGATCTGATTGGTCATTTTGCTTAATATTGACAGATTCGCGGTGAATGATGACAGATGTTGACAACACAATGTCACGCGTTGTTTGTTGAAGTTGAATACAGGAGAATTGAGCAAGCGTTACGGAATTTATTCTTTGCCATCAGATCTTTCAGATATCCCTCGGCTCAAGGAAGAGCAAAAGATATGCCTAGAATCTGTGGCAAAAGAGCGCGATGTATTTGGGACTCTCCCGACTGGTTTTGGCAAGAGTTTAACCTCGGGTGGAGATTAGAACGATCTACTGTTCTAATTGTGTCGCCGTTGCAGTTTCGATAATGAAAGACCAAGTCGAAGAGTTGTCCCGTTTAGGCCTGAAAGCTGAAGTTCGAAATGGAAGGATACAAACTGCCAAAAAAATGACATGGAGCCGGTTAGCCGGCGATATTTTGCGTTGGAATCCTTTCATTTGCGAAGAGAAAATTACGGCTGAAAATTGAACATTCAACAGACGTAGCGTTGGCTAAAATTACATATTTGCATACGCTTATTTTCGGTACATTTCGTGGACGAAGCCGTCTCATACGCTTCCTTTTAGCAATTTTTACTTTCAAGCTTGTTTTATGAGTAATACTTGAAATGCAACGATCATTTTTGCCGTGGGAAATAATTTATTTAACCATTCTAGCTAAACAAGAAGTTAATTTGGGAAACACGCCAAACACTCCAGGTGACTTGTTGACATTTTATAACAGGACTAATTACTGGAGGGCGGATCGGCGGCATCAAAGGAATGTCTTCAGGCTCCGTCGCTTTCCTTCTGCAGTGACTCGGCTCGCTTCGCTCGCAAATTTTATTCAGGAGCCTGATATCAGGCTAGTAAGGTGCTAGAGGAGGTCAGAGTGAAGCTATGAATTTTATCCATAAAATTATTTAAAACATCTTGGAAAGATATATATTTATAGTTCTATCCTTTCAGTTCCCTGTTGAAACATTCTCCTCAGTTTGCGCGGCACAACAACGCGAAATTATGTCTGAGCGCATTCAAATATTAGAAACGGTTCCTTCTGTTACTAACATATAAGCTTATATAGAGTTGCTTTTTTCTTTGTTGATTTGAAAATATTAGCCAGTGAATATTTCGCGAAGTTTCCCTTGACTATTTCCGTTAACTGTCGTTTGAATTCTATGCATTGTCAAACAAACGGCACGAAGTAAACAACTTGATTCCCTTTAGCGTAAAGTCATGTAATCCTGTTCCGCAGATATCTAAGACCTTTGATCCTGAAATATTTTTAGGTAACACATAAATCTGAATTTCAAAGCAGAGTTGTAGCGAATCATTTCACTATATACTCCAGGAGCAAGCAAACCTATACTGGAATATTTATAGAGATCTAAACGTAACACTGACCGTATAAACTGTATAAACTGTGAAGCGATATGCATGTGGCAAATATCTTCACCAGACATGGGCATACAATTTCAGAAACTCTGTGCATACATCAGGTAGATACATTCAGTATGAAATTGAAGTGTTTTGTATTACTGTACCTCGGATAATGCATCTAGAAATCCACCTCAATGAAACACCCCCGGCGTATAAATTCAGGCTATAGACGGTTGGTACAGCATGTCCGACGAACTACAAACGTCAGTCGAAGAGCCGTCGAAGACGGGTACCGTAGAGTGCACATTCAACACACACGCATTCCACTATAAATGCATCATTTACTTTTATTAGGTGCTGTACGGTATTGCTAGACCAAACAAATAATGTACGAGGGTTGTCCTTGAATAATTGAGTACAATATTCCGGCGCTTTTCTCTCCATCGGCCAAAACACTACCCGGTCCGAAAGTCAAATGATATCCCTCGCGTGGCGTAACTTCATCTCCAGGTACTATCCGTGGTGCACAACAAGGCATCTTTCAGGGTTTTTTTTCTGAAGAATCAGCCGAAAACATATCAAGAAGTAAAGCTGAATAGACGATAAACGTGAAAATTTAAAGACAAGGAATAGCAATGTACGCAAAGCGGTTCAATCCAAGACAGAAGTCGACTTTCCAATATGGCGCAACATCCGCCATGGAGCGAACAGCAGTCTTTTCACAATCAATTTTATTCGTTTGTTAAACATTAAGCCACGGGTTGAGCATGTTAAAATAAGAAAGACCACAAGCCATTCATTTTGAAGGCTCAAGAAGGCGCATCTCAGCTGCGAGGAGTCTGTGCGCCATTGTGCAAGCATCTCGCGATTGGGGGAACCGTTACGGGCGCGAAATTCAAATTTGGTAAGCTAAAATCTCGGATTTGAGCTATGAAAGAGGCATCACTGGTGTTTTTTGGTTTATTTCACAAGAGTGAGTATTTTAAAGTAAAATTAAAGAGCCCAAGGTAGGATTCCACTTGTATTTTGTATCAACGATTTTTCCCCTTCTTGCTCGCATAGTCCGCCATCTTTGATTAAGCCACTGAAGCAGGGATTTCGTGACAAAGAGGGGAGGAGCTATCCCTTTTATAGTGCAGGTCCCTGTTTAAGAAATAGATTCCATGTTGCCGTGCGTCTGTTCAGTAATAGATCACAGATGACGTCAAAATGTGGTAAGAACAAAAAAGTGGCCAACGAGCCGCTGCGGCGAGTTGGTCACTGATGTTCTTACCACATTTTGACGTCTTCTGTGATCTATTACTGAACAGACCCACGGCAACATGGAATCTATTTGTTTTATATAATTTTGGAGATATTCGCTTCGGATTTTCACTTGATTGTACGCTAAATAAGCCGATAAAATTGGGTGTATGTAAAACCCGGAACACACCCGGAAACACCCGGAACACCCCGGAACACCCGGAACACCCCGGAACACCCCGGAACACCCCGGAACACCCCCGGAACACCCCGGAACACCCCCGGAACACCAACAGAATACCCCAGGAACACAAAAAATATAAAAATAGTAATAAAATAATAATAAATAAATAAAATAAAAACAAATATATTTATATAGTGGTTGAAGAAGTGAAATCGAACACGGTAAGCGGTCAAGAGCCGTTAACGAATCGACTGATACCGAACACTTCCGAAGATGCCCCGAAGATTTCCAAAGATGTACCGAAGATTTCCGAAGATGTCCCGAACACTTCCGAAGATTTCCGAAGATTTCCGAACACTTCCGAAGATGTCCCGAAGATTTCCGAAGGTATATCGAAGACTTATGAAGATGTTCCGAAGATTTCCGCACGTTTTCAGAAGACCGAATTTTTCGAAGCTTCTTATCTAAGAGTGAATAAGTGGCAAAGGACCGCTCAAAATTCAAATGTTTGCCAATTGGCCAACGCCACAGAGCGTGACATTGAATTTGAGGTAATCGGAGGTCATTGCCATGTGCAATTTCGTAGACAATTGGTCATTGGTCAATCATGTCGTTGTTTGTTCAGTCGAACCTCCCTAACCTGAGTATCAGGCGAATTTTTCTGCGCTCTCTTTTACTCTTCGTCTTTACGTAAGCGGACACCCTCGGGACCAGAGAAAAATTCGGGTCTTCTGAAAACGTGCGGAAATCTTCGGAACATCTTTGGAAGTCTTCGAGCCATCTTCGGAAATCTTCGGGACATCTTCGGAAGTGTTCGGGACATCTTCGGAAATCTTCGTAAATCTTCGGGCATCTTCGGAAATATTCGGAAATATTCTGAAGTGTTCGGGACATCTTCGTAAGTCTTCGGAAATATTCGGGCATCTTCGGAAGTGTTCGGTATCAGTCGATTCGTTAACGGCTCTTGACCGCTGACCATGTTCGATTTCACTACTTCAGCCACTATATAAATATATTTGTTTTTATTTTATTTATTTATTATTATTTTATTACTATTTTTATATTTTTTGTGTTCCTGGGGTGTTCCGTTGGTGTTCCGGGGGTGTTCCGGGGTGTTCCGGGGTGTTCCGGGGGTGTTCCGGGGTGTTCCGGGAGTGTTCCGGGGTGTTCCGGGGTGTTCCGGGGTGTTCCGGGTGTGTTCCGGGTTTTACATACACCCATAAAAATTATGTCAACAAACATCGAGTTTAGGCCACAGTGTTTTCATGCACTCAAATAAAACTTTGTGAAAGCTAAACGGCTTTAAATAAACTACAGCTCAACTCAGCAAATGTTTCGAAAAGCAAATATTTAGAGACTAACCTCTATTCCGTCCTGATATGAGGAAAAACAATCTGAATTATTCCAGTCCAAATCCCGTTGCAAGTCGCTTAACGGCGAACGATAATCCGCTAAATTTCTGGGATTCTGTTCACAATGAGCTAAAAGACCATCATATTTTCCTCCAAGTTCTAGCCAACCTTGAACAGCCGATTTAAAATTCGTATCAATTTAATTACATTGAATTTACTACGGAATATTTCCAGTTTGACGAAAATATTTCTCTGTTTTGAGCGAAGGATTGTTTGAGCAGGCCGCGCGTTTTCCCGCCTCGTGACGTCATTCGTGCGTCTGTACTCTAATAGATAACAGTTCTAAACCAATCACGGCGCGAGTTTTACACAGTGAATTATATAAATAGAATTAGATACTCATTAGTTACCTCTAGATATCCATCCTCTTTTATCTTTTCAGCTTCATTTCCGCTGAATTGTGTCGTACTTAACTTCAACTTGGCCGCGACGACAAGTGCAAAAGTCTCGTGAAGAAATTAAACTAATACAGACGAATATATATATATATATATATATTTGTGTGAAGATTGGCTTTCCAACAATGATGCCACTTGGAAGAAGGATCCAATGGATACTACACGCTTGCACTCAAATATTTTTAGTATGTGTGGAGTGGAGCAAACAGCGAACTTCTTACCATGTCCAAACTTTAATGCAAACGTTTCGCCCGTTCGGGCTTCTTCAGTACATATAATGGATTAAAAATACTTGGAATAAAAATGTTTTTAAAAATTGGGTCTTATATAAGCGAGAATACAATTCAAACAAATATTAAAATTACAAACAATAAAATTCTTAATTACTGGTGAATAAAAATGAATGGCCTAGAGAAAGTGCTAATTAAAAGGTACCGGACCACTAGAGTATTACGCAATTACAAGGAAAATTACAATGGAAATAAATAAACAATATATAATAAACAATATATATATATATATATATATATATATATATATATATATATATATATATATATATATATATATATATATATATATATATATATATATATATCATTCACCATGCACCATTTATCGGTTACCACTGAAGATTGCTACAGTGCTGTCCTGAAATGCTGGACTCCGATCGTGAATTATAAATCCAATGCGTAAATCTCGCAGGGACATGACCGAACATGGCCATATTTGCCAAGCGAATTAAAGTTCCAGAATCGTGGTGAAGCCAAGAATCATCGCAGTACTGTCAAATTAAACTCTTTCATCTGATGTTGAAGGAAGGCCTGTAAACGTAACATATCGAAGTGGATGATTCTAAAAGTGATCTAGTTGTGTTCAATAGTTATTCCGTTGCAGCCGCAAAGTATAAATAAGTCGGTTAAAAAATTTGAAAGTGCAAATGGGTTGAAGTGCGCATGGATGAATAAAATAATTTCATTATCACATGTAATTTTGAATCAATTACAATGAAATGTGCGAGTTTCTCGCCGACAGCGAAAACAATAATTTTAAGTACTTGAATCCACAGAGGCGTTCTTATTTGCATAACAGTCAAGTAAACTTGTCCGGCTTCAGGTGCGGTAAAATAACGGAGTGACTTCTAATTGCCTATATGCGATTAGTTTCTCTTTATACATGTATACATTTTTTTATCTCTCCATGTTCTCTTATTACGGAACATAACCGACATCGATAATAAGCAATTTGCAATAGAACATTAGCAGAAACATGGCGCGAAATTTTCATGACAAATGTCCCATGCCGAAAATTAAGTTTTTTTAAAAATACTTAATTTACATTCTCCGAAAAAGAACTGTTAAAAGATACATTTAAGTAAATTTGAGGGTTATTGATTTGCTAGGAAGTGTAAAGTCAGTTTCCAATCAGCATTTCTCTGTAAATTTTCCCGCGGAATTCGATTCCAGGCTCTTGCGAGCCAAACGCGTTCGCTACTTCATGCGCTGGGAGCTATTGGCGTGCTCGCGCAGATAGGACCCTTGGTTTTTTTAATTTGTGCCTCGTAGAGCAGTTTCGGAAAGATTTTGAGAAAAGATCATTCTAGAAGAAGAATCCACTGCCAACTAAGTATAGCGACTAAATACTGTCCCCTCCCCTGTTAAGTTTTTTTCGCACGTTCCGCACGAGCTGAATTAGTGACGTCACAATGCATAATCGAAACAAATTTGATGCAGCAATGTTGTCAGTGTTGTGCAGAAGTCGTTATGCAACGATGAGAAAGAAAACATGAATTTCCCTGCACTCACACATGAATCTCCGCCCAATCGGGCGAAAAAGCGAACCGACACGAAGTAAGTTTGTGTTTCAGTCCACATAAAATATTTTGAACCGTTTTTCTTTTGCTTCGGTCCGTCGCGGTAACCGAGTTTTCTCGATCTCTCAAATTCCAGAGTTCATCATTTAGCGGAATCGCTAATCACTTCCAACAGTGGATTCGACAAGCTTAAAGGATTCCTCAATTTAGCATTTGTACTCTTGGTAAGTTGGTCAGATAGAAAATTTTCCGCGGAATTCACGGCCTCCAACCGGCGGCGACGCGCGGCTCGGCTTTTTCGCGCGTTTCAACTCCAGACGCTTTCCAGCGAAAAGTATAAATCCGGATAATCCACCAAAATTAAATTTCTTTTAATTTCAACAATAAAAAAAGGTCGTTTATCGTGTAGGATGTTTGTTGATGGTGACACAAAAAATGCGACAGCGGTTTTTCGCTTTGGTAAATATAATACTGCTACCGTAAATACTCACAGCTGATTGGTTGAAAGTTACAAACAGTTTCGCGCCAAAACGGCGGCCACCGCTCAAATTCAGCTCATTCATCACTCGCGGCTGTAAAACAAATCATTGAAAACTTCTTCGGAGAACCGATAAAAGCTACGTAAAAGTTTGCGATTTACACATTTTATCTACAAATTCTGACACGCCAGACCGTACAAAGAGAAGCATTCTGAGGTAAGACTATAAGTAGTCTCGCCTTGAAAGGCATAAAGCAAGCAAAATAGCAAAATGACAACGCGAGAGCTTTGTAATATTGTTCACGATGATGATGAAAGCATCTTGAGATAATAGAACCCGGTTGTATGATAGTATCGTGTTTTTATTTTAACTCGCCTCTGAACTGAGCAGGTAACAGACAGCAATTCAGTGGAGTTTTAATAGCTTGCGAGCAGGCTTTCTTGTGCGAAAACGCGTCTAGTTAAAACCATTTTAAAGATATAAAGCTTTTAAGCAAGTAAGTAAATAAGTAATTTTATTGTAAATACGTAAATCGAACGTAAATAGGTAAGCTAAAAAACTGAAATAAGAATATTCTGTAAGCTGTACACTAATGTGGCCCCTAATCCGGACGGGGAGAAGCGTTGCGTGACGACACAAATAACCGCTGCGTAGGAGACTAGGACACCCCCGTTTATCGTGTAATTTTTCAATAGGAAACTGAAGTTTTACAGCGCGGACACTCGAACCGTGAACGCTTTGGCTTTATTTTGGCTTTATTTTGTCTTTATTTTGTCTTTATTTTGACTTTATTTTGACTTATTTTGTACTTATTTCAGAACTAGCCAATCACAGCCCGGATTCGAAGCAACGGCCAAGACATTTTTTCTACCTTTTTTCAGCGTTTTTGCTTGGGGCGAACCAAGCTTTAAAATGTAGTTTGGGCAGAAAATGTCCTGAACTCAGTGAACTGTCACGAAGGTGTGCCGAGGTCATACGATTTGCAGCGATTTACATGCTACCGTACCATATTCGGATATTTTTCGGCTGGAATCGGTCGTAGGCACATCGAATGACAAGCGAAGTTTATTCTGTAGCAGGGCACAGGTAGCAGTAACTATAGCAGAGAGCCAGATTGTGTTATTAGATATCTTTATGCTGTGGTGTCTTGTGTTATAATTATTCGTGTACGAAACTCATCAAATGTTTACATTGTAAGTGTGTTTGTTTCATTCTTTCCGGAAATATAATTTATTGCATGCGAAGTTCAGAAAACACAAACGTTTTGAAAACGACAAAATAATCGATGTTAATCATTACTGAGGCGAAAATAGCTTTGACTGGCTAAAACGCTGAATAAAACTTTGTGGGATTTGATATTTAGCTCGGAGAGGCGTCACCGGGTCTGGCTCAGTCTGGTTCAGCCGAAAATTCATTTTCTCCATAGTTCACTTTCATCTCGCTTACAAATGCAAACGTTTGAGTTTCATGAATAGCTTAACAATTCCTTTTATTTTAAAAAAGGGTTCAATTTGTGCTAGTTAAAAAACACTTTTAATTAAACGGATCACGGTTGCGGGCTAAAATTTTATTTATCGCCAGTTCCACTCCACTGAACATCATCCTGTTTTTGCATGACGCTTATGTAATCCACTCAATTTGCCCGAGCTTAAAGTCATTCTGGCTCTTGTTTATATCATAAAAACGCGGAAAAAAGGTAGAAAAAATGTCTTGGCCTTTACTTCGAATCCGGGCTGTGATTGGCTAGTTCTGAAATAAGTACAAAATAAGTCAAAATAAAGACAAAATAAAGACAAAATAAAGACAAAATAAAGCCAAAGCGTTCACGGTTCGAGTGTCCGCGCTGTAAGCCTATAAACCTATCCGAAGATGATAAACAGGGGTGTCCGGACCAAGGATCCGTCCGGAAGCGAGTTTTATAGTAGAGGAGTGTATTTCAGAAATACCATAATTTTCTTGAGGCGGGACGAAGAGGACCGTGGTGGTGTTGGTGGGAGGGGGGGGGGGGGGGGGGGGGGGGGGTGGGGGTGAGGGACCCGGAGTCGAGTCAATTGCAAAAGGGAGCTCACATATTGTTTGGTCATACTGTAAAGGCAAGTTACGCGAAAGAAGAACATAAATTGAGCCAAATTCGATGGATGTTTCTTTTTCAGTTGTTTGCTAAAAAGTGTAACGAGGCTTGCTAAATTTATCCATATGACTCTCGTGATGCGTGCCACGCGACCCGCAGCGAATGCGTGCGTGCCTCTTGACCAGCGGTTGCGTAAGACGCTTGGTTTGCGAATGGGGGAGGGGAGGGGCTAGTCACGGAAGTATGAAATTTGTTTGCTATCGTGTCGGTGAGCAGTTTTAAAGATTACCTTTCTTCTGGTGTATCTAATCCAAAAGACAGAAAATAATTTAAAGCTCGAAAGAGTGCCGCCAAAAAGGAGAGAATAGTTTTTTATATTGTATCCGGCTAAATTCCTGCTGTCCGTACCCCTAGAGGTCCTAGAGCAGAGAGCGATTCTGTGCCATTCGCTGTCACGTGTACGTTGAGTTGTTGACATCATCCGATCACCGGTTCAAAGGTAGCAAAAGGTGATGTTCTTTGCACATAAAAAGCGAAGGAGAAAGTACACTTCTCTCCAGAAATCATGAGTTCTCCCACGTTGAGAAAGAGATCAACCCCAAAACGGGTGGACAAGAGTGTAGAGACTAAATCTAAAACAAAGACCATCGACTATGGAAGACCGTAAGTTTGTTGTTCCAAATGTTGAATGGAAGAGCTTCGTCGGTAAAAACCTCAATATCGTTTGGATGCATTGAAAGCGGTTCTTCTCTCAAATTCTAGGGTTCACAAGTTTGAAGAATCACTTTTAACTTCAACCAGTGGTTTTGACAACTACAGAGGACTTGTAAACTTGTGTCTTATTCTCCTGGTAAGAGAAAGCAACATTTTAAAATTGATAGAAGTATTCCCGCGCAAATAATATCTGATATTAAATACCTTCTAACTTTTATTTTTGAAATTTTTGCTGAAGCAGCAGCTATAAATATCAAAGAAAAATATATAAAAATATATATAAATATAAATAATAATAAATATCAGTTTGTGGTAATAAGATTGGACGAAAGTACACTATATGACGTTACATTGTAATATATGAGTCAAAATTCCCGGTTAAAATTATCGAGACATATAATGCATGGTTCAATTCCTACTGTTACTGTTACCATCTCCCCCCCCCCCCCCCCCCCCCAGGATTTGACATTTTTTCTTCACTTGGCGTCCTATTCCCCACCCCTGGGCACAAAGAAAGAGGCAATTCCCCACCCCGGGACACTTAAAACAAACTGCACTGTTTCACAAGAAGACGGAAATATTTATTACATTGGCTCCTGGTTTTACAAAATACATCGATGTGAACTCGTATGCATACAGAGGTCAGGAAACATCTCTCCCATTGTTTTTGTTTCTCGTCCATGTTTCTTTGGCTTTCAACGCTCCTCTCTTGCGGCAATCTCATACCCAGAGTCAACGGTCTCCTCAGTCAGCGGTGGGGGAATGGAATAAATATCAAATTTTTTTATTGGCCCTGGGAATGCTAAAAGAACTGGAAGTAAACCAATTTGTTCCCAGGGCCCAGCTAGGGTGAACTCAACATACGTGTATCTAGTGTTCTATTTGAGACTGTCACAATGTAAACAGATATGACTTAATTTTATTGAGTGTAATAATTGCTGGCGAGCCCTAGCGAACCAGCACACTATTCTGGGCGGTCAGCTGTTTTACTTGACATTATCTGTGAATTTTCAGTAGAACAAAAGAATAATGACGTCTTCGTTTCTTCCAGATTTGGTATACTCCCGGACTGATTAATAGTGCAGAAAATTCTCAATTCAGTGGATGTCAGAATGGGGGCATGCACAGTTTGTTTTGATTGTTGAGGCCTGCGCACTGGGCTATGTTTGTCTTGCGTCACTTTGATTTGTGACTGGGTTAAAAGTTGTTCAATATAATCGTTGTTCTTGTGCTGCTTTTCTTGCTTGGATTGAGCTGAAGTCATGTCTGTTGGTAGCGTTTGAAGATTATACGGCGTTCAATCGTTGTTCTTGTGCATTTTTCTGCTAGGGTTGGGCTAGAGTCGTCGCTGTTGGTAGTGTGCAAACTGTAGTATAATATTTATTGAAAGATGACTAGAACTGGAAATATGGTCTTTTGTTATTGTATTAATTTTGTGCAAATATATTGGAAGATTAGATGCTGTTCTATTGTTGTTCAGGTTATCCTTGTGCTTTTCCTGTTTGGATCGAGCGAGAGTTCTCACTGTTGGTAGTGTACTAAATTTAATAAAGTATATTGAAACATGACTAAATGAACCTGGAAACATGTGGAAACATTCTTAAAATTTGACTATGTGAACAGGAAACGGAAACTTTTCTATCAGCTTTGTGGTTTTATTCAGTCGATGTGTTACAATACCTTACAACCACAAGACAACAGAGGAAAGTCTGTTTTTAAAAAAATGTAACACTGTCACATAATACAGGGCTTATGGTAGGATGCGGAAAAAAAAAATCAAAATTATGTGGGAAAAAATCGCGAATTATGCGGGGGGGGGCGGGGGAATAGACATGGTTGATTGTCTCAAATCCATTTTATTATTTAACTAGTATCCCTTTGCGTTCAAATCTATGTACTAGAAAGTCTACGTTAAACGTCAACTGATCCTAAAACGCTATGGAGGAACTCGATCTGAAAAGAAGTCACGTTTTCGCGCGGAAAACGTAAAAACAGAGAGTTTTTTTCTATTCCAAATTGTGATTCGCCACTTAGGAAACATTATCTCTAGATTTTCCACCAATAATGAGGCACGTTCTATCGAAATTTAGACAACAGGCCCCCACAGTTTTCAACATAGAAAGCCTTGTCATTCCCGTTGTGAATATCGTCCTTTCGATTGCTCAATGTTCGATGATTTGGGAAGGAAATCTACTGTTAACTTCGGATAAATTGGGTAAGAAATAGCGAAAATAGATACCTGTTTTATGATTTTCTACACATTTCTCCAAATTATGCGGGATAATGAGGGAATTGCCGGATTATGCGGAGGAAGCCAAATTATGCGGGTCCGCATCCGCGCATCCTACCATAAGCCCTGATAATATCATCGGGAGCGCATTTTCTTCATCTCGTGCGCGCCCCTTCAACTTGCGCTTCATTTTACTCCAGCGCTTGCAACACAGGCTACTTTCATACTGAAATTCCTACATGTAGTTCATATACATGTATTGGGAGGTGGGTCTATACATTTAGTTTGGTTACATGTATCTCTGTTAGTACAGTTGAATCTTGCTATCTCGAGCTCGGTTTTCTCGAACACCCAGTTATCTCAAACCCATAATCCCTTTGTTTTTCAATCATTTACTATCGGCTAACTTGAACTTCCCGCTATCTCAAACTGTTTTTTTTTTTTGCTTGAGTGTTCGAGATAGCGGGATTCAACTGTAGTATAAACTTAATAAGATATGGTGTTCTTTAATTTCAGATTTTATCTAACTTTCGAGTCGCATTTGAGAACGTTCTGAAGTAAGTTTGAGTTTGTTGTTGAACATGTAATTGCCTTTAGTTAGTGTGTGCATTGTAGAAAGTGTTGTGATTGGCTGTCATGTACCCATGCAGTTGCTATTTATATCTGTTTTTAATAGAAACAATTTTAGTTGAGGGGATCTGGAGTGAGATCAATCTTATAAATATTTTTCTTAGCTACTGAGTGCGAGTCAGCTTGTCTGCTATCCTTGTTAATGTTTTGGTGTGGACAAAACGTGTAATATTTTTTTCACCTTTCTTTAGTCCAGCAACACGTCTTGGTTGTCATGTTGATCAATAATAATATCATTCTTATTTCAGTATCGGATTGTTGTTTGGCATAAAGCTTTCTTCTGATGATCAGTGAATATTAACCCTTTCACTCCCAGAGTCAAACCTTGAGTCAATAAATGTGGTTCTAACTTTTAAGTCTGGATTAAACTCTAGTGTGTGACCATTCAAATAAAAGCTATTGAGCAGTACTTTCTTGACAATTTTGCAGAATGAATTCAAGATTTTTTTCCTCAGTTTGAACTTAGCACTCTTTGGGAGTTAAAGGGTTAACATCACCTCTTGTGTGTGTCATAATTACTGTTATGTAGTAATATTGTTTTGCTATGCTCTACATGTATGTACTTAACTATCTGGATTGGGTCAATGAGTACGCCGTACTTATATTTACAATGTAGATACGGGTCCTGATTGACCCAATCCAGATAAATATGATCCATATCACTGACCGTCAGCATCACTTGTGCTTTGTAATAACAAAGAACAAGAGATGCAGATGGCCAGCGATATGTAAGTACATTTCATACTGTGAGTATTTTTCTTTTCATCAGGGGGAGTCTGTAGAGGTTATGAACTAAGATACCACCCCCACCCCCTAAGTAAATTATAGCAAAGGAATTATGGGTACTGGTAATAAAAAGCACAAGGTTATGTTCTTGTATGCTTGTCTGCCAGACTCGTACCCAGTTGCTATTTACTGCATCTATTTTTAATAGAAACAATTTTAGTTGATGGGATCTGGAGCGAGATCAATTTTATACTTGTGTAAATATTTTTCTTAGTGACTGGGTATGAGTCAGCTTGTCTGCCACGTTTGTTATGTTTTGATGTGGACATAACGTGTAATACATGCTCACCTTTCTTCAGTCTAGCAACACGTTTTGGCTGTCATGTTGATCAATAATAATCATTCTCATTTCAGTATACACTGTATATCGGATTGTTGTTTGGCATACATGTATATAAGCTTAATCTTCTGATGTCATCAGTGAATATTAACATCACCTCTTGTGTATCATAATTACATGTATAAGTACAATGTATACAGTACAAGCTGCAGTTTTATCTGATATACATGTATTTTGGTTCGAGTTTGTATATCAGATAAAACGATAACGCGAATACTGTATATTACTTATGATACGAATGCATCTCAATGTTCATGTTTGTTAACTATTTTGGTGATACAAATCATTTTAGTCAAGTAAATCGAACATAAAGTTTATGTAAATCAGGACAAAATCTTTATCTGATTTCAAGATCTGCATGAAACATTCATTTATTTTGTATTTTCCTTATGAATAATTAATGAGTTTTTTTTATTATTATTAATGTTTTGCTATGTTCCATATAGATATGGCGTGCTCATTGATCCACTACAGATCACTAAAATCTTCTTAGAAGATCCGTATCGCTGGCCATCCGCATCACTGGTCCTCTGTAAGTAAATGTCATACTTGTGTGTTGTAAAATAATACTAATAATATTACAGTGGAACCCCGCTTTACGGACACTCATTAATACGGACACCCGCTTATTACGGACAGTTTTGATTGGACCGACAAAACATATTGTCTCTTATATCTGCCCGCTTAATACGGACACCCGGATAATACGGACACTTTCTCATGTCCCTTTGGTGTCCGTATTAACCGGGTTCCACTGTAGTTATTATTTTATAACATGCTGCATGCATTGACAGCATATAGATCATACAAAAGTCATGTTCATGTCATCATCTGATATGGATATATACTTATGTAGGTAATTTGATCTTGCGTGCAGATTGTACAGTATTATAATAAGTAAACAGTAATAATTTATATTGTATAAAAGTGAAATAATTGTCTTGATTAAACTTTTAATAATATATAGGTAAAATTAAGCAATAATAAGTAAAATAAGGGTTCATACATGTACAGGTCCTTAAATAAAGATTTCAATGAAATTTTGGAATTTTGTTCTCGCGTATCCTGTGGTATTTATATTTTATAACATGGACAACTTCAGCATAAAAGTCCAGCATGTGCTCGGTGAAGGGCAATATGCATGGCAGCTTGTATCGATCTATGCTATATAAGACAGCATCATTACCCGATACCCTTATTTATTCCTACTTGATACTATGTCATCATTACCCATTTATTCCATTCGGCATTTCTTGATTCTACGTCATCATTACCCATTTATTCTGTATGCGCCCTGTTTAGGCAATATCAAGATTGATCCTGGTATACAAACTGTATATTTTAACTGTAAGTACTATTACGCAGGGACTCCAAGGATGCCTCCTCGGGTTTTGGCCAGGAACCCTGTGGGGGCAACTAAAATTATTACTTTTCTGAATAGACAGCTAGATTGAATTAAATTAGATAGCTGAGTTAGCTGTAAATACATGTCACTGCATTACTCTTGAAAAGTCAAAATATCCGCCTTCTTCAGAAGTTTAAGTTGCGGATATTTTAGCCTGTTGCCGGCACTTGATGAGAACTATGAGTATTGCTGAACTAGATTATATTTCATGTATCTGCTGGTTATGTATTCTGACATGGTTAATGTATTTATGTATTCATTAATATTAATGTCTGAAGTATATGACTGTAATATTTACTTTAAAAGTCTTGTTGTTACTTTTCAGTCTCCAATGTGTTTATTCAATTAACATTCTTCACTGAGAAATTATTGGCTGCAGTGAGTACCACTTGTCTAGTATATAATAATATTATAAATAGGGCTGCAATGTCGATTCATCTACATGTACCCTTCTGTTCAATTACGATTATAGCCTTTTGATTACAATTATTTTGATTTGATTATGCACATTTTTCCTTATTTCTTCGGTTATGCCATCTGTAACAACTGTAACACGCAATGTTTCCACACCTGAGACCTGGAAGAGGTTGGGGGACACACCAGTTTTGGTGCCTTCAACATATCCGCCATTTTGAAAATGCGTTACATGCATGTGCAATTGCCTTATATGGATGGTTGTAGGGGTAGTAGAGAGGACTATCAACACATGGATATTTATGGCGATGCATGCTTTGTTTTAAAACAGCGTTGAATCTTCGATTTTCAAGACATTAGTCACAGAAGGTATAAAACATGGCTCTGAAGTCAATAGCACAGTCAGTTAATAACTCATGGTCTGAAATGAATTGAATGAGAATCGAAACTACAGCATCACAGAATCGTAATCGAACTGAAGGGTCATAATCGTGAATAATCGATTAATTGATTAATCGTACCACGTTGTACTAATATAGACATAAGTATTAATATAACTTTGATGATTAAATTTGTCAGTGTCTGAGTGTACTTTAGAGACCACACACAAAAAAAATTATAATATTACATGTACATCATTTTAAAAGGCTGTTAATAGTTTTTTTACATACCATACTATTTTGTACCCGAAAACAAAATACCGTATTTACATGTATTATCTTATAATCCAATCCTGGCTATAAATCGACACTTATAGTCTGGCCAGATTGTGACTAACAAAAAAGAAAAGAAAAGAAAACACTCAACAACAAAATGTACACTCAAAATACTTAAAATAATTCCTGAAAATCACGCAGTGAAATAAATTTGAAATGCTCCCCTCAGGGATGCACTCCCACATATCATGTCCCCAGGATCTTGTCTTAACCCTTTAAGCCCGGTAAGAATACCGTATGTTTCTAAAATGGTAACTACTGTATAGACCCAAAGACCACAAGTAATATACCACTGGTATTGTTTGGGGTATGTCATAATTAAAATCACTACAACAGACATACAGGGAAGTCACAGATTGAAGAGTGTCCAAAATGAAATAAGAAAAACGTTCAAAAATACCTTATTCCTTGTATATATTGGGTATACCCCTAAACAGTAGCTTAATTTGCAGCTCTTGGTGTGTGGGTTGTTATCAGATATTCACTTGACCTTAAAAGTGTAACAGGTAAAAGTTGCAAAAGTTGAAGGGGTGGTTAATCAAGTCTGATATAGGAGGGGGGTATGATTTTATGCTTCCAATGTGCAGATCTCACAGAGATCTTTTTGGTGTCCAAATTTCATACAAATTGAACCAATATTGAGCTTGTAATAGCATTTTGTGCCATATGGCACTATCGGAGCTTAAAGGGTTAATCCTTCAAAATGTGTACAAATGTATATTGAAGATTAATTTAGTTAAATTATATTATACATGACATGTTTACACGAATGTACAATCATGTAAACGTACAGCTTAGCCATTTCCATTTATTTTTGCAGAGAAAAATATCTGAAAGGCTTGGTCGTTATCTGGAAATATTTGTGTTACTATCCATGCTCATAGTTGCCTGCACAGTTGTCTTAGTATTTCACCCACCCCCATGTGAGTACAACTTTATACATACTCTACTGTACATACATGTATACATATGGCCTATCTGCAGGCTCAATTTGAGGTTGGACTCGGCAGGCCTTGGAAATTTTCATCCAATCAAATTATTTCCAATTTATTGTTATTGTGTTATAGGGGCGGCACTGATTGCGGTTGCATGGTATACTGTCATTTGGCTCAAATTAATAAGTTACATCAGCGTTAATATGTGGTACCGAATGGGCATTATGAAACAAGATGGTAAGTATGTACATACATGTAGCATAACCGTAGCCAGCGATCCCGGGGCGGGTTTTTTTGCTCTCTTCCTTCGTCCCCACCTCGGGGCATTTGCATGGACATGTGTCCCCACCCTGGGGAATTTGCCATTAAAAAAATGGTATTGCGTGGGGGGGATGGGCACTGCTGGAATTGACTGATGCATAAAATGATCTTCTGTTTTGCATGGAAATTTTTAACCTGCTGTAGAACAAAGCGGTAAGCATTGTGCATTGTTTCCGCTAATTTTGTTCTGTTTTTTTAATGGAATAAATGATTTAATGTTCAAAAAGCTTCGTGGTTATGGCATTTTGACAATGAAACATGTACACTACAAAAGTTTGTTTCAAGTGTGAAAAATACAGTTTAAAATTTTGCGTACGCTATTTTTCGTAGAAAATTTGTCGCTGAAAATTTGTTGGGCCAAACAAAATAAAGCAGCGGACATTGCTTGCCAGCAGGCAACCTGTTACAGAAAGACACTAACCCGACAAGTTGCTCCACTAGCCCCGGGCTATCAGACAGCACTTTTGTTGTACTTACCGTCTTTAGAGCGGTTTTAAATTGTAAAACCAAAACCAAAGCAATTACAATGGCCGATCACAACAAACGTAAACAACGCAATGAACCAATGAGAGTTCGAAGTGAATACACGTAACCGCCGCTAAGCGTGAGAAAACGCGTGCGACCAAGAAGCGATTGGTTTTGGTTTTGCATCTGATTGGTTGAGAAGGTGGCGCAAGTTTTTTAAACCAATCATAGAGCGTAGTAAAGCAAAACCAAAGCAATTCGACGATTACTTTCGACACTCAATTGAAAACCGCTCTATCATGATGTTGTTTCATTATGGTCATTTGGGGCGTAGTGAAACATCACGATAAAGACAGTAAGTACGATGGCAGCAAAAGGCCACAGTAAAGCACGAGATTAGCACAATTTCAATAATAATAATAAAGTTGAACATTGTCTGGATCCATCCACATACAATTATCAGGGATCTAATCAGTATGTTCATGTAGAACTTGTAAGTGGATTTCACTGGCTGTCAAGACAAAAGTAGCCGCCTGTTCTAGCTTGAAATCTTCAAGTTTGTCTTAACCTATTATATAATTTTATCTTAAGCAGACTGTTCAAAAAATGGCTGAGAACCCCTTACACATACACTGATTTTCTTGCATTCATTCTTGCAGGACAAGTGTCCAATGGAAAACCAGAAACTGCCAACTTGGTTATGTTTCCCAAGAAACTTAAACACAGAAGGGTTAGCATGAATGTAACTTAGAATAAATAAATTAACATGCAATTTTAATATTATAATTAACCCATAACTCCTGGTTTTTTTTTTTCTTCTAAAAAATGACAATCCAACACCACAGATACCTATTTTTGGCCATTATCTCGACAGTTTCCCCAACTGTCTAAAAAAAAATTCAACATGGCAACTAACATCTACTTCGCTGTCAGTAATTCAATACTTGTGAAAACGCAATATATTATGTGCGCACAGTGCAAAACAAGCCCTGAAATCTCATCAACATTGTTTCCTCAGCAAGCAAACGGGAAAACATTTGTTGCAATGTGTCTGAAAACATTCCGAATTAACTGGCCAATTGTAGCATGTCTGTGTCAAGAGATGGCTGGTGTGCACTGGAAGGTTTCAGTGAGAGTAAACAACAAAAAATCCTGGCTGTAACTTGTACAGAGGTGCATGGCTGTTAGTGGAGCTTATAGAATGAGTAATATCAGTCCAGGGTTAAATAAACAAACAAATAAATAAGCTCACCCAAATACATGCCCACCAAAAAAAAAAGCCCTTTAAACCAAATTGCATTTGCATAATGGAGGCAGTGGCATGCCGGTGGTGTGGCATGCGGTGGCACGCGGCGGTGTGCTACTACTGTAGTCACTCTATGAGTGACAGTATGCTGTGACAATGTCTTACATTGCTTCTTCTGTCTGGATTAACTCATTTTGTGTTATTTCAACTTGTTGGAAAATATTATAATATTATTGTATAAATTAAAGGTACATAAATGCACCTTTAATTTATACAATAATCTCATGATCAATTTATGAGCTTTTTCTGAAAATAGTTATTAATATTCAATTTGTATGTATCCTTGATTGCATTTCAGATATCTATTATTTTTTATTCGCTCCAACACTGTGCTATGAAGTGAACTTCCCAAGGAATGAGAGGATAAGGAAGAGGTTCCTTTTACGACGAATTTCTGAATTTGTAAGTGTTTGTCAGTACTGTTACATGTAACTTGCAATCAGGCTGTTGTTTGCATTATACTCCTAAATTCATGAAATTCCTAAAAATAAACTATCATGCTCTAAATTATTAGCATTTCATAACATAACGTTGGTGCAAATAGGAAGTAATATTTGCATCCTTTTTGCCCCAACGTTATGTTATGTCATGTTATGAGTTAAATTTCCCAAGGAACACAAGAATGAGTCAGAATAATAATAATAACAATTATGATAACAATTTAAATATAATAATACCTTGCCGTGCCATTCGCGTTTGTTTGTAAAAGTAAAATGTAAAAGTTGCAACTAAAAACTCAGTCGAAACGTCACGATCAACATCTCAAAGTGACTCCATTGTGAGACAAATGATTAAACGTTCATCTATATCTATCAATTATTATTATTAAACCATGAAATAACCGTTTTAATTGCTGCAAAATTGCACAGTATTATGGCAAATTAGGGACATTCATTCATTTCTTTATTATTTCTTTATGATATTTATACATGGTTTGTTTCTGTTGCAGTTTTTTTTAGTTGGGATAATTATTGGAGCAATCCAACAGGTAAACAGCTTTTGCTAATATTGTTTTTTTTTTTGCCTTTAAATGCACAGGGCCCCTAACACAATTCTTGCACTTTTTTTTTGTAGTGGATTGTGCCTACTGTAAAGAACTCGTTGAAACCAATCCAGGTATATATTGTTGTTATTCATGACCTAGTGCTAGTGATTTTGTTATCGATAGTGAAGTATTAAGCAATAAGCCTAGCTAACCCCTGCTCTGCATGTATCAGTGGCGGTTAAGTCTCACAGCGACTTCCCCAAGCTTTGTTTTCGCTCATTTGAGTTTAGCCTGTGGAGGTTTCAGCTCGTAGTGCCGTTTATAGATTTAGGCTTCTATATAGGCCGCGTAAGCTTTTGACCTGCCTACAACTTGTCCGATCCAGCGCGGGTCGCGTGCGCTGGGGAGATAAGAAAGGCTTTATGGTCACGCAATGGAAGACGTCTGTCACGCTGATCGCGGAGCGGTGTTCCCCTTTACGCCAAATATTGTGTTGTTGTTTATTGCGTTTGCTATTCTAAGAAACATAGCTACAGTATAAAGGAACTGCGATATTAATGCACATTTTCTCTCAACAGGACATGGATTTTGCCAGAGGCCTGGAAAGGCTTATGAAGCTTGCTGTAAGTTCAAATACATGTACATGTCCAACCTCTTCCCAGGGGCTAGTCCGATTTCAAGATGGCGGCTGGGCACGGAGAAGACCCTGGGACACGTAGCCTGCCAATACAGCTGACTTCCATCACGCGCCGCATGCAGCGTCCCGCAAGAAGGTCCTCTGCTATTTACAGCCAGAAATTCCATACTGATGACCTTCTCGTGGGACGCTGCATGCGGACTGCGATGGTATGAAGTCAGCTGTATTTGCAGGCCATGAGACACGCTGCAAAATACTCCATGAATTGTGGAGTATTTACCCAGAACCGTTGATCAAGTGTAGAAAAAACTAGTTTCGATCGTGTGTCATGTGACAAAATACTCCACTCCATCGGAGTAGACCCTGGGAACGAGGTTGGTACAATTGTCTTGCAGATATGTTATACATACTAGTTCTATTGGTGCTTCCAATTTGAATGAGCATAAAGCTTAATGAGAAATGGTCACAAGTGTGAAGCGAAGGAGTATCTCTTTCTTTCGTCCTTTGCGTGCCATTTATTTTTTAATGCAAAATATGTTTTTGCAAAATACGGTAAGGGTCTGGTAGTACTGGTTTTGAAATACTTTTGAGCAGTATACTGTGAAATATTCCACAAATTTTTGACTTCATGGACACAACTCGCCCAGGATGCTTATTATTTCTTCACAATGGAATTTCCTGGGCGAACCTGTACCTGTTTCATTGAGCTCTGTTAATTGCTCACTAAATATCAAATAAAACCCAAAGAATTGACCTATCCCTAAAAAACAATAGCAGCTACAGGCTACCAAATGAATGTAAATAGACTTTTGGAGCTACAGAGTTACAGTCTCCTCATACTTTATATCGTTACAGATGTGTGTGTATTTCTGAGGACATGTCCCTGCCTGTCAGGCTTTTAGCCAGAATTAGAAAAGTGGGCGTCCTGAAAGGCATGTCCCCCCATAAGCTTTTGTGCATTTTGCATCAATTTCTCCCAGGATTGGGCGTCCAGGGCACCTGGACGCCCCTCTGGCTAAAAGGAGTTTAATTTTACAGTGGAATCCCGAGTTCTTGAACCTCTAAGGGAAATGAAAATTGGTTCGAGAAATCGGGAGTTCAAAATATCGGTGGTAAAATTACAGTGAAACAAAATCTAAAGCAAATTCAAGAAGAATTCAAAGGCTTCGATTCAAAACTAAATTTTACCTAGGCTATTATAGGAAATTTAAGGAAAAGTTAGGTACTGATCTAGTTTTCTCTTTCTCTTTTCAAGGTTCCAAATCACTTGATATGGCTATTATTTTTTTATGCCATCTTCCACAGTGGCTTGAATGTTGTTGCCGAAATTCTGAAGTTTGGGGATAGGACATTCTACCGGGACTGGTGGTATGTATAGAACAAAACAATTCTCTTAAGATCCAATTAAAAGAAATGCAAAAGCACTGAAAAACTAGCCTGATCACTGGCTTTTCTAGACCTGCCATTATTATTATTAAAAATATCTGGTTCCATAAAATAGCCATACTGTACCTATACCCTGTACCTATTCTGAAGGGGACGGGGTTCTCAAAAACCACCTTTTTTAAGAGACAGTATGGAGCTAAACTGGAAATTCCAGGGGGTGGGGGAGTTCAAAGCAAAAAAACCTTGCATGCGGGTATGGATATTTTCTGGAACCACACGTATACATTAACAACAGTAGCAAGTCCAATGCACATTTGTAACAATTTTCTCTTTTTCCCTGTTTTATTTTGCAGGAATGCTCCTAATGTTGGGTATTTCTGGCAAAACTGGAACATCCCTGTACACCGCTGGGCCAGACGGTTTGTGTTCTGTCATTATTATACAGTGGAATCCCGATTTCTCGAACCTCCAAGGGAAACGAAAATTGGTTCAAGAAATCGGGAAGTTCGAAATGTCGGGGGTAAAATACAGTGAAACAAGTCCAAGAGAAATGACTTTCGGTTCGAGTTATTGGGGTTTTTGAGAAATCGAGGGTTCATGAAATCAGGGTTCCACTGTACTATAGACGATTATTTAAACAACATCCAAGTATGATCTGGCTTATGGCTGAATTGAACGACCACTAGGTAGAGTCTAAATTTTGGTTTATTAATTACCAACAATGATGAGCTACAGTTCACATAGGTGACAGCAGTGCTAGTGTGGTTATTGTATAGTACACCTCTTCGAGTCCCTTTATTTTCATAAAGAATGGGGGGAGGGGAGTGATTGCAGAATACATGTCGACCACACAATATGTAGCCGGTGCTATTATTCAATTTGATGTAAATTGGCTCTGTATTCTGTAAGTTTAGTCATGGGGGCCATTTCTCCCCCGGGGTAGACTGCAAAACAGTCTCTCTTTTTCTCAAGATATTGTGCACGCACGACACAGTCTGATGCTTCCGCTAAGGTGTCAAAAATTCCTTACAGCTCCGCCTATACAGTGAATTCGATACCATAAACGTGACACTTTTCGTGAGAAGGGGGAAGTGATAAAAGTGATATTTATAGGCCATCTTTTGTCTGCGTGAATTCGTCTCTAAAGTCATTGGCAATGTAGCAAAAAATTTGTTGTTGAAGTCTCCTACGCCCAATAAACTGAGCTCTATTCAAGAAATCCTAAATAACCTTCTCGCTCAGATAATTGCCAATTATGTGACTGCTATTTTAAGACGCAATTTGATAACGTATTTCATCCAAGAATATATTTGTTAATCCGCAAAAGAATGACAAAACAGTCTCCGCTTTATAGGCCGTGGATGAAGGAACTCATTTGTCCTCAAGATTTTGCTCTTCGTGTCCGTCGAAGGTGGGGAACTTTGTTATTAATATTAAAACAAAATTTGTCGAGTCGAGAATCCCGGTGGAGCAAAACAACATGATTTCCAGCTGTTAGAGTTAATCAGCTCATCGCTTTCGAACGGAATTATAACAACAATGATCATTGCCTTTCCTAGTGCTGATTTTGTGATCTTGGTCGACATTGTGTCGCTTGACTTGACTATTCACATCCTTTCCGAAGTACAGTGACCAAAACTCCCTGCTTTTGTCTTGCAAATGCATCTATCGAAGGACTGTCTCCTGCTCCATCTTCCCGCCCGCAAACTAATCAATGTGTGACGCTGTTTGTGTTAGGCCTCCGGGGACGAGAATGATGTCCGATGACAGATTACGTCGAAAAACGGACCAATCTGAATTTTGCATTTCTCCAGCAACGCAGAATTCTGAACGGATTTTTTGTATGGAAAGGCGACAGTCCGTATTTTCAGCGTCTCTCTCCAATCCCTGTCGTAATTTTCACGCTCGTTCCAGATCCTTTTCGGGCCAGGTTCAGCCAACTCTTTCGCTAAAATACGGACTGTTTTGCAGTCTCCCCGGGGGGGGGGACTTCGATATAAAAGTGACGGGGGTGATCGTCATAACTTTAGGGTTAAAATTTGTGGTAAAGTACCGCTTAGGGTGTTTTATATCTACTGTAACATGACTACCGTTAGAGTTATTCCGGTAATATGACAAGAACTATAGTTTTGTCTTAGAATAATTCTATTGATACCTCTTAGTGTGAAAATTAATTTGAACCATGTCCACAAAACGAGATTCTGGTACCTTTCAAGGGTTCTTTTCAAAATGCTGACGATCACACGGTTCACACCCGTCACTTTTATATGGGAGTCCCCCCCACCCCCGGGCCATTTTCTCGCTGGCTTTTTGTGTTTCTTGCTCAACAATGTAGGAGGAGGGTTAAGTGACACTGCTTGCATTACATTTTGTTTAATCTTTATTGTCTAATGAACATTCATGTTGTTATCATTTTTCAGGCATCTTTATATCCAATGTTAAAGTCTGGATACTCCTCCATTCAGGCACAAATCGCTGTATTTTTACTTTCTGCACTCTTTCATGAGGTACTACGTACTCTTAGTCTATGTTTATATTGCATACGTAGCATAAAATATTTAACAACCAAGTAATTACTACACTTTGTGGGAGATGCGGTGGCCTAATAGTTAGCGCGCTAGACTCCGAACCATTAAGCGGTCTGGGTTCAAGCACTGGCCAGGGTGACTGTGTTGTGTTCTTGGGCAAGATACTTTACTCTCACAGTGCCTCTCTATACCCAGGAGTATAAATGGGTACCGGCGACAAAATAGTGGGGGGTAACCTGCGTTGGAAGTCCTAGTATCCCATCCAGGGGAGTAGCAATACTCCTAGTCACTTAATGCTACAGAAACCGGGATAAGCTCCAGCAGTTGTGGGCCACTAGGCTCGTGAAGTCTTTACCTTACTAAACTTTAGTCTGAGTCTGTCACATTTTCACGCAGCAATAACAACACTTATATTCCAATCTTTCTTCCTGGTGGAACAACCTAAAGTAGATTTTGTCAAATCATGAAGCCAAGTGGCCTAATAGGGCAGGACGTACAGTAACTCTGATTTCCAGTTAGGCCCAGTTCAGACGCCGTACTTCACATGAGCCGAATCGAATTTGATGAATTAAGTTCATGTGAGGTACGGCGTCTGAATCAATTCAGAACGGCTGAATGAATTCGGATCGGCTCAGCCGTTCTTCCCGCCTGGCTCAGCCGGGAATAACGGCTGTGGACCGGCTTTGATTCAGACGCCGAACTTCACATGAGCCGAAACAAATGCATGAATTATTATAATGTATTTTTCAGTATAACAGCAATTTTCCCCTATTAATTTAAGTTCGGCTGAATTAAGCTCGGCGTCTGAATCAATTCAGCCGGTCTAAATTAATTTGGGTCGGCCTAAATTCGAATTTGATTCGGCTCATGTGAAGTACGGCGTCTGAACTGGGCCTTAGTCAGTATGAAAACAACTAGGAGTATTGCTACTCTCCCTGGATAGGATGATGTTGTAGTCCATCTCAGGTTACCTCCAAGCATTTTGTCCAGTTGACCTAATGTTTTGCCAATCACCCATACATTGGTGATTGTGTACACACAAGGGTTGGAGAAAGACACTGAGGGCAAAGTGTCTTGCGTAAGAGCACAATTCAAACTTAACAAATGATTGTTTTATTTTGCAGTTGCTTGTTAGTGTGCCATTACGGCTCTTTCGATTGTGGGCATTCTTAGCAATGCTTTCGCAGGTAAGCTTACAAGTGAACAACAGTGTAATTTTCAATTTCCACATGTAAGACAGTCAGGTAACAGAAATAAAGAAAATCATCAGATACAGTCTTGACTAATGATGTAACACCAATTTCTGAAAACTTAAAAAACTGCAGGGGCAGATCCAGGAATGTTTGATAGAGGGGGTCCCAGGATTTTCTCAAAGATGTGAATTACGTAGAAAGAGAATTTTTGGAAGTAGATGGCAATAGTTATTACTAAAAGCTTTCACTAGGGGCAGATGGAGGCCCCTCGAATACCCCCCATTGAAGGGGAGCGCCTTCCCCAGAAAAAGTTTGAGATTTCAGGCTCTGAAAAGTGCATTTCGGTGGTTCCTGGAGATGGTTTTGCTGATGAATAATGGTGAAAACAAAAAAAACCCTCAGGTCTGATGGGGGGGGGGGGGGGGGGGGTCCCTGACCCTCCCCCTGGATCCGCCACTGAACTGTAGCACAATTAGTAAGGAGAATTAATATTTCCAACTCAGCTCTGGTTTCCTTTGAAAAATATATTTTGCAGTGCGACGCACCCAACCAAATTTTTTACAAGTAAACCAATCAGGGAGTGCAAATTTGTTTAAAAGACACACCTCCTTGCAAAGTTGAACATGATCAAATAGAAACTTGTCTCATCATATTTATAAACAAAAGTTTGCTTGGTGGCTGCACTAATATGTATAGCACTGTAAAAGGGTTTTTATAGTGACAATAAATTATTGTAAACAAGAAAGATCTTTGAATAACCAATCTCTGCGTGCGATAGCAATTCTGTCAACAGAAAAAAAAGAAAAACGTGTTATGTAATGAAAAAGTGGTACAATATAAACATGGTTATTTCTGTGTTCGCATCTGATTGCTTCTCCTTGTATTATTGGTTATCAGCATAATGTTGTGACATTTATGACAAATCAAAAAGCAAAGCAAAATTTAAGGTGGATATTTTACCTTTTGGAGCTATTGATGAATGTTATTTTTTTTATCACTTACATCAGGTACCCTTACATTTATTTGTAAAGAACTTTTTGGGATCATACCCAAACTATGGAAATGTAGTCGTATGGCTTTCAATCATTCTGGGCCAGCCATTGGCTATTTTGAGCTACTTCCATGACTATTATGTCTCCACTGGCTCTTTAAGCCAGGTTTGTATTCTAATTAATTATTAATGATTATTATTAAGTAAGAGATAAACACTGAGCAGTTTTCATCCAAATACATTGTATGTACATGGATTAAAACCGACGTTCGAGGTGTTTATCTAACTTTTATTTTATTATTCACACATTTTCCGTTGTTATTCTGACAAGAACCTTTATTTAACGTACATCCCTAATGAAAGAGATTTATACAGATAAATCCTGGGTATTTATATAGATAAATCCCTGGTAGACAGGGATTTATCTGCATTAACAAAAGTGGACACTGCTCGATAGCTTTCATTTGTGAATGGTCACACACTAGGGTTTCATCTACAGAGTTTTAGAGAAAAGTTAGAGCTAAGTTACATGTAAGTTAAACAGAACTGTAACTAAAAGATGTGGTTATTGTTCGTCGTGGTTCATTAAATAGATGTAGATGAACGTTTAATCATTTGTCTCACGATGGAGTCACTTTGAGGTGTTGATCGCGACGTTTCGACTGCTTTACTGCTAGTCTTCATCAGGCGAACTATTAGAACTGTAACTAATTCAAACGTTTTCTTGCATTGCATCTCAATAATTAGCCTGCGAATACAGTGCTATTCCGTCTTCGCAGGCTACTCCTTTATGCTTTTTTGTAACTCTTTACAGAATCTTATAATTATGAGGAAATTAATTGGTGTCCTCTGATTGTTTGCAGTGAGGACCTTTTATCACCAGTAACCTATCACCAACCAAACTCCTGCTGGCATCTGAAAATTAACAATTTGATGTATCATAATTTATGTAGTTTAATAATATATTTTAAAAGTAATGATAATAAAAACAAATTTATGCTGTACAGCTGTGAAGCAGCTTAAGGTAAGGTTAGATATTGGCAAGGCAATGTCCGTTTACATGCACACATGCGTTTTTATCCTTACTGTAAGTATTTGTTTTATTTTTATTTTCTGTTTTATTTGAGGCAAACCCTTTTTTTTTGTTTGTTTGTTTGGTTTTATTTTTTTAGGCAAAGCTTACTTCCATCATTTAGGTTCACCATTTTTATCCATTTTCGTTCCTGGAGCCTCCGTTTGTTTTTGTCATCTAATTCCGAAATTTAAGGCTCGGGTTGTGCTCGAGTTACTTTTGTTTCGGGATTTTAAACGAGAGGTTCTGGGCCCGCTGTGGCACTGAGGCTGCGTCTGGTGGCCAGGAAGTTCCAGTGCAGCTATGAGGGTTTGCACACTCTTTCTTAATGGCAAGGCCGTTTGTTTTTGTCATCTAATTCCGAAATTTAAGGCTCTGGTTGTGCTCGGGTTACTTTTGTTTCGGGATTTTAAACGAGAGGTCCTTGCCTTTTTGATGGAGTTGCGTTTAACTCTCATAACCAGTGCTACAGCGCTTCCTTGGGCGGGATCTGAACTTCCTTTCAATTTTACTCCCAGTTTCCGCCACAACTATTTTTTTATTTTTATTTTTATTTATTTTTTATTGGTACACATTTCTTATACTTACAAAGCAAAAAAAAACACAACACCACACACACACACACGCCACAACTAGCCTTGGTTAAAACAAAACAGTTAGTTACCTTTGCTGATATCGAAGCCTTGTCTTACTGTTACATTGTGCAGTGTAAATGAAGTTTCAGAAGTTTTGGTCTACAAGTTCCTGTCTTCTTGTTTTATTTTGCAATGGGAGCTCCCACTTTTATAGTCGGTAGGTACTAGGCTGTCGGCCAACATACTACAGACAGGTGTTACCGAGCTGGGCCCGGTTGTTTCAAAGGGTGGATAACGCTATCCACCAGATAAATCACTATCCAGTGGATAGCGTTGTTTGTTTTGTTAAACTTATCCACTGCAACCCTTTCAACAACCGAATTCATGGGAAAAATGAAGAACTGGGCCCACCACTTTGGAAACAAGAAGCAATCTGGAGCGAGTCCCATCTCGCAGTCGCTTGTGGGACGCCAAAGACAGTTCAATTTTTTTCTATATTTTCTTCAAGACATTCTGACTATTTCTTTGATTTTGGACTCCATCGATAGAAAGGGAAGGAATATTTTGGGTTGACTCGAAAAATATTTTTCTTCGTGCAAATTACGAACGAAAAGCGTTTAACCGGCGTCCGTAATTAGGTTTTCTTGAAGGACCACAGCGGGCCATCTCGAGAGGTCAAGATGGCTCCGTGTGCTTCAACAGCAATTTCGAGTTCTCCCAAACTTTCACAAGTGTTGCCATAGCCTGCGCCGCAGGCTCTGGAGTAAAATGAAGCGCGAGTTGGAAAACGCGCGAGGCGACCGAGCGAGCGCGCGAAGCGTGCGAGCGATACCTCCCCGCCCTAGACTCTCGCGGCTAAAAATTTACTTCGCGCGCGCCAACAAGACCGCCAGCTTTGCAGGCTAGTGTTGCCATAACTATGGAAACACAGGGAAAACGTTTTCTATTGTTTTTTTTTATGAAATAAAAGTACGAAGCAATTTTCTATCTTTCCATAGCCTGCGTAGCTGGCGGTCTTGTTGGCACGCGCGGCTTTGCCGCTTACGAATTTTTACTTCGCGCGCCAACAAGAGCGCCAGCTACGCAGGCTATGTTTCCATAGAGTTATGGTAAATGACTTTGAGCCAATCAGAGCGCGCGTAGTATCTTGTTTATTTCATAAAACTACTTCATTACATTCTCATTGGCCACTTCAATGGCTCTGGAGATGCCCAGGCCACGTGTCTCCAAAAATATTGGAGATTTGGATTGTTTCAAAATGGCGGCGGGCTCGCGATTGGCTAATTTTGTGGTCACATGACCTGCTCTTCGCCAGGGTCTTCTTCGCGCCCACCCGTCATCTTGAAAGCGGAGATGGCCCTGGGGACGAGGTTGCTTGCGACAGTTCAGAAACACGTTCATCCGGGACATCAAGAATTTCAAATAGCTTTATTTCCAAAATGAATCGCTGGATCGATACCAAACTTTGCATAGAGATTAATGATTTCCATGTCTAGAAGATATAAAAAGAATAGCTCCAACAACCTTAGATCTTGGAGCCCCTAGTGCTCGCGCTCTGCATACGTAGTAATCTCGTACCCAGGGCCCAGTTGTTCGAAAGCCGATTAACGCTAATCCAGGATTAAAAAATAATCGAGGATTCAATTTCTCCTATATAAATGTGGTTTTCCATGACAATGTTTTGTGGAGTTTGGCATTAGTCAAAATCAAAACTGAAGAGAAAAAAATATAAACAGAAAATCTCACTGAAAAGTTACAAAACTGAAATCAAAATTCACGCTAATCCTGGATTTATAGCTTAATCGGGCTTTGAACAACCGGGCCGTGATGTTCTCGCTCTAGACGCAGTGCCCGTACGCGTGATACAGCAAGCGCACTAACACCGAGTCGCCATTTCAGTTGTAAACAAATCTTGACCGAGGTCTTTTCCGCGGTCTTTTGCGCTGAGATGTAGCGTAGTCTGAGGAGATACAGCTAAATAACCTGAGTAGATTCTCCACGTTTATAAAGACCGTATCTTAGCGCAGACGCGAAGCTTTTCTTGTCCGCCATGCTGTCAGCGAGCCCGCCAGATTCACAAAATGTTAAAAAAAAACATGCGCACGCAGTATGTCACATTTCCGACATATGATTGCGTCATAAAAACGGATTTTACCAGATGTCAGTTCAATTCAAAAATAACTAATAAAACGTAAAAAAGAGACTAAAAATAGAGAAAAAGTGTCATATAGTGAATAGTCACAAACGTTTCGGGCATAGCTAGCCCTTCTCCAGATGTTCTCTTCCGAGGGTTGAGAAGATCTGGGTACGAGATTACATACGTAGTATTCTCTCCTGAGTGCCCTTGAAAATTCCGCGCGCTTTAACTGTTTGAATAAATGTACGTGTACAAACAACCATCGCGAGCCAACAAATAAAAACGATCAAGTGGTCCAAGCGAGGTTGTTCCGAGTCCAACTTTTCCGTTCGGTAAGTTTGTTATTTTTGCTATATTTAGATTCAATCTGAAATGTTAACCATTGTAACATTATAAGCGATTCAGTTCTGAAGGTTTTTGCCTTTGTGGCATTGTTAATCAGTGTAATTTTATCATCAAGATAGACCGCCGAAGTAACGAACTTTTAAAACCTTGAACACTGACAACACTGGATATTACTATCAGCAAATATTTTAGAACACGAGTAATCTGTATAGATTGATAAATATCTTAAATATTAGTCCGCTCAGGCACGCACGACCAGCTGCATTACCACAGTAAATTAAAACTGACGTGCGGAAGGACGAGTCCGTACCAAGTCAGCTGGTCTGTTACTGACTTTTACAGTGACTTTTACTGCGTCTTTCACTACGACTTCCAATGCGACTGTACCTTTACTGCGACTGACTGCGACTTTCACTCCGAGTTTCAGTGTGAGAGTTTCACTGCGACTTTGACTGCGAGTTTTACTACCAGTTTCACTGCGACTTTCACTGCGACTCTGTCTTTCACGACTTTCATTTATATGTGAGTTTTTACTCGGTATTTGCTTCTCTGTAAATATTCATCAAGGGATTGATACGAAAACATCTCAAAATCTACATTTTTTACGGATTTCTGAAATGTTGCAAACTTTTTGGTCTCAAGCTGAATTTTGTACTCTAACCGATAGTTTGGATATTTGCGAAGGACGTATTTTACAAATTATCAGGGGCACCCTACGACGGTTTTCTCCTATAAAATGCTTTAAAACACTATTTTAGGCTGTCTGGAGTGCTTGCTGCGCTATAAAATTTATATCTGTTCGGTCATTCTAGGGGGACTTAAGCCACGAATTTATTAGGGCTTTTTTAGTCATTTCCCGAAAACCTCAGCTCTTCCTATCTGATTTTTCCTTTCCGAAAATTCTAGCTGATCTTTTTTCCTGCTGACCTTTTTTTGTACCCAAAACGAAATTTTTATCTCTCCGAAAATAATAGGCCTTTATTTTCCCATATCAAGAAAGTTCGAGATGATATTTCCCAAAAGAAAACTCCAAACTTTATTCCAAATATATATCTGAGGCGATTATAGGCCTTCCGAACGGGTGTTAGTAGTCCGAGTAACGGCGTAACGGCGTAACGAGAATCGGCGTAACGACAATTTTTTGTCCAATTTTTTTTTCAATCATTTTTTTTATTTTTTTAGAATCGGCGTAACGACAATTTTTTTTTCAATCATTTTTTTTTATTTTTTTAGAATCGGCGTAACGACAATTTTTTAACAATTTTTTATCATTTTTTAAATTTTCCAATTATTATAAAAGCGTGATGTAGACAAATTGATACTCACGCCAGCAGTTGGCACCTTCAAATAAATACTAATATTTCTTCCCTAAAACTGACACGTCAAAACTGTAGCAACACAAGTGGCTATACAAGTGACACAAGTGGTCACAAGTCACCTACATAGAATTTACAGCCTGTATTACATACCTTAGTACAAGAATACACGAAGCACAAGCACGGATATTTCTTGGTACTCGCCTCACATCGAATACGACTGGAATTCAGTTGCGTTCACCACACCTTTTGCCTACTTGAGCTCTAAGGACATAGTGTTAGCTTCCGATGTTATCCTGTGTACGTTGAAAATCAACCTCGTTCCCAGGGTCTCTCTTCTTCCCGCCAAAAGCGATTGAATCAATCGCTTTTGGCGGGAAGAAGAGAGACCCTGGTAACGGGGTTGGTTGAAAATTAGCCAATTTATCGACAGAAGCTGAGTCACTGTGCATTTGTATCCATCCATTGACCAACATTTGCAGAATATCGCGTATTTTTCTACAGTATTTATTTGAAGGTGCGTGAGTATCAATTTGTTTACATCACGCTTTTATAATAATTGGAAAATTTAAAAAATAAAAAAAATTGTTAAAAAATTGTCGTTACGCCGATTCTAAAAAAATAAAAAAATGATTGAAAAAAAAAATTGGACAAAAAATTGTCGTTACGCCGATTCTCGTTACGCCGTTACGCGTTACGCCGTTACTCGGATTACTAACACCCCTTCCGAACAGATATTTTACCGAAACTATCCGTTGGGTGCCCCTGAATTATGGAAACGTGGTCGTGTGGTTGTCGATTTAATCAAAATCCATACTACGACGTTGCCATCATTTGTTATCATTCTGGGTCAGCTGGGTTAACCATTCAGTTTCACTGCGAGTTTCATTGCGACTTTCGCTGCGAGTCTTCACTGCGAGTTTCACGTCTTCTCGCGTGAGGATATTTCCACGCGCTTCGCGTTCGCCCGCCCGCTCGATCTGAGAAAAATTAGGGACTACTCGTAGTCTAACGTGTTCTATGCATTGAGAGGCGGACCATTAGATATCATGGGATGAGGGATGACAATTCCCCCAAACGGAAAATTGTCCCCCCAAAAAACATTGCAAGCAGTTAACCATCAAATTTTGGAAACGTGGTCGTGCATTCTGGGTCAGTCATTGGCAAATTGCCAGTGTTGACATAAAAGTCGTGGAAATACGTAGGTATTATGCTCAGTTATTTTCATGACTTCTATGTCTCCACTGGCTCTTCAAACCAGGTTTGTAGTCTGATTTGTCATTCCGGTGTCTAAAGAAATCCCAGCATGCAGCGGGCAAGTACCACATTCACCGGCATAACTATCAAACAGCACGACCACATGAGACTGAAAAGCTATGTACAGCATATTTATAAAATAGCTGAGAACCTTTTTAAGAACTGATTTCTCACTAGCCGTCCAATATATATAAGAACTATTTCAGCCTCAGCCTTGCTAAAATAGGGGTTTTTACGCGGGTTCAGTTTACTGTATTTGCTTTTATGTAAACATTCACCAAGGGAATGATACGAAAAACATCTCAAAAAATCTACATTATTTACTGATTTTAAACAGGTTTCTCTAATGTTCCTGAAACTTTTCGGTTTCCAGGTGAATTTTGTACTCTAACAATAGTCTGGATATTCGCTAAGGAAGTACTTTACAATTTATGGAAACGTGGTTGTGTGGTTGTCGATTTAATCATTGACAACCATACCACAACGTTTCCATCATTTGTTATCATTCTGGGTCAGTCATTGGCAAATTGCCAGTGGAGACATAATAGTCGTGGAAATAAGTGGGTATTATCAACTTTGATTTGAAAAAATATGTAAAAGGCAAGTACATGCATGTAGTTACTGACACAGCATTCGCTGGAAAATAAACAATAGAACCAAATTTATTACAAAATGCTTAAGCTTCACAGGAAATCATACCTTATTATTGTTAACATTTGAATCAAAACAAGTATTGTTCAATTTACAGTTTGTTTACAACATACTATCAGAGAAAAGCAGAACAGAACTGATAAAAGGAATACCTTAATAAAACAACATTTCAAAAACTACAACTGGTTAATATATGAATTACACAGCTTTGAAAATATTCAATCTATAAAAGCAGTATTTTCAGTATTTATAGCGTTAATAATCCTATAGCAATCTCTCTGCTGTAACTGGTCTGTTCATCTGCCCTGGTCACTTTTCTACGCCTGGCTCGTCTACTCCGGCTTGGTTCATCAATTCCCCAATGTTTTTCTCTAAATCGTCAATCCGTGTGCTCATATCATCAAGTAACTTTGGTCAAGGATCAGTACATATGGATGTTAAAAATCCACCACAGCTTAAAAATTACACTGGAGACTGTAATCTTATTTTCTTAATGTAGTGAAACCCTGTCCATGGCCACCAGTGGCTGGAATTTAGCATAGTTGCACTGAATGAAAATATCATGTAGTATTGCGATCCAGGAAACAAAGATGTTTTAATCAATGCCATGCCATGCCATGCCATGCCACTTTAATTAGTAGTTTCTGTTCACAAGCCGCTTCCTTGATGAACTACCTATTATCAGAAAATGGGATTTCATGTACCAAAGCCCATGACAAAAGTCTCGGGTATTTGAAGAAAAATATTTTTTTAGAAAGAAATTGAACTTCTCTGTAGCAGCTGTACTGTTAATTGCTTACGTCTTGGCAAAATACGTTTGCTTAAGCGGCAAAAATAAGCTAAATTCAGCTCTATAACAACTTTTCACTGTTACCTTGATTATTTGTTTTGATTTTTTAAGCTCAGGAATCTTTCAAGTAAAATAAAATGAAGTTTACGAGTTAGGAGTTATTTTTTAACCCCCTCTTGTCGATGAATTTGTCTTTGCTCCCGTTTCAAGCGCAAATTATCTTACAATGCAAACAAAATTACACTTTTCCATTCAAGTCAAACTTACTTTATTGATAAACGGTACTTGCTCTTGTGTTGAAGTTCCTTATAATAACGAAGGACAATGTCAGGAAGGCAAAACTTTCTTCTACTTCTCACAAGTTTCGCAGTTTATCGTTGCACTTTTGACTCGCCGCGTTTCTTAGATTTTCAATCCCACGTCGTGTTTCCCTTTATGATGAATTAATCTCGGTCGCAAAGTTGAAGTAATACCTAAGCATTTCCATTTGCACATCACGATCGCATTCATACAGCGTCGTTTTCTTTAAAACGAAGGATGAACATTCAATGAAAAATAAGCCTGTCGACGCGACGGCCGCCATCTCTCGTTTTCCCGCGTTTCGAATAAAATTCCCTTGATTAAAACAGAATTGTGCGCATGCGCTACATTAGTCTCCTTTGTTCTCCTGAGTGCCCTTGAAAATTCCGCGCGCTTTAACTGTTTGAATAAATGTACGTGTACAAACAACCATCGCGAGCCAACAAATAAAAACGATCAAGTGGTCCAAGCGAGGTTGTTCCGCGCCTGGAGTCCAACTTTTCCGTTCGGTAAGTTTGTTATTTTTGCTATATTTAGATTCAATCTGAAATGTTAACCATTGTAACATTATAAGCGATTCAGTTCTGAAGGTTTTTGCCTTCGGTGGCATTGTTAATCAGTGTAATTTTATCATCAAGATAGACCGCCGAAGTAACGAACTTTTAAAACCTTGAACACTGACAACACTGGATATTACTATCAGCAAATATTTTAGAACACGAGTAATCTGTATAGATTGATAAATATCTTAAATATTAGTCCGCTCAGGCACGCACGACCAGCTGCATTACCACAGTAAATTAAAACTGACGTGCGGAAGGACGAGTCCGTACCAAGTCAGCTGGTCTGTTACTGACTTTTACAGTGACTTTTACTGCGTCTTTCACTACGACTTCCAATGCGACTGTACCTTTACTGCGACTGACTGCGACTTTCACTCCGAGTTTCAGTGTGAGAGTTTCACTGCGACTTTGACTGCGAGTTTTACTACCAGTTTCACTGCGACTTTCACTGCGACTCTGTCTTTCACGACTTTCATTTATATGTGAGTTTTTACTCGGTATTTGCTTCTCTGTAAATATTCATCAAGGGATTGATACGAAAACATCTCAAAATCTACATTTTTTACGGATTTCTGAAATGTTGCAAACTTTTTGGTCTCAAGCTGAATTTTGTACTCTAACCGATAGTTTGGATATTTGCGAAGGACGTATTTTACAAATTATCAGGGGCACGACGGTTTTCTCCTATAAAATGCTTTAAAACACTATTTTAGGCTGTCTGGAGTGCTTGCTGCGCTATAAAATTTATATCTGTTCGGTCATTCTAGGGGGACTTAAGCCACGAATTTATTAGGGCTTTTTTAGTCATTTCCCGAAAACCTCAGCTCTTCCTATCTGATTTTTCCTTTCCGAAAATTCTAGCTGACCTTTTTTCCTGCTGACCTTTTTTTGTACCCAAAACGAAATTTTTATCTCTCCGAAAATAATAGGCATTAATTTTCCCATATCAAGAAAGTTCGAGATGATATTTCCCAAAAGAAAACTCCAAACTTTATTCCGAATATATATCTGAGGCGATTATAGGCCTTCCGAACGGGTGTTAGTAGTCCGAGTAACGGCGTAACGGCGTAACGAGAATCGGCGTAACGACAATTTTTTGTCCAATTTTTTTTTCAATCATTTTTTTTATTTTTTTAGAATCGGCGTAACGACAATTTTTTTTTCAATCATTTTTTTTTATTTTTTTAGAATCGGCGTAACGACAATTTTTTAACAATTTTTTTTTATTTTTTAAATTTTCCAATTATTATAAAAGCGTGATGTAGACAAATTGATACTCACGCCAGCAGTGGGCACCTTCAAATAAATACTAATATTTCTTCCCTAAAACTGACACGTCAAAACTGTAGCAACACAAGTGGCTATACAAGTGACACAAGTGGTCACAAGTCACCTACATAGAATTTACAGCCTGTATTACATACCTTAGTACAAGAATACACGAAGCACAAGCACGGATATTTCTTGGTACTCGCCTCACATCGAATACGACTGGAATTCAGTTGCGTTCACCACACCTTTTGCCTACTTGAGCTCTAAGGACATAGTGTTAGCTTCCGATGTTATCCTGTGTACGTTGAAAATCAACCTCGTTCCCAGGGTCTCTCTTCTTCCCGCCAAAAGCGATTGAATCAATCTACAAGTGCTTATTTATTCCAAATTGCACGAGAAAAATGATGTGATTACTTGTTAATAACACACTTGAAAAAATACTGTTTACCGATTACTTAGGCTGAGGAGCCCTTGGTCTTCGTAAAAATTCCGGAAGTATTCGCAAACCTTCCGATAAAGTTGGGAAATCCTTCGGATGTCTTCGGGTGATCTTCGGCAAACTTCGGAAATCTTTGGGTGATCTTCTTAAATCTTCGGTAAACTTCGGAAGTCTTCGGGTGATCTTCGGAAATCTTCGGAAATCTTCGGTAAACTTCGGAGGCCTATTCAGATGAAGTTCGGAAATCTTCGGAAGACTTCGGGAAATCTTCGGAAATCGTCGGGTGATCTTCGGAAACTTTCGGAACGCTTCGGGTCAACTTCGGCCATCTTCGGCATACCTCGAATGACCGTCAGGAGCCGTTAGTGGTCTTCGTACTAACTTCGGAAATCTTCGGAAATTGTAATTTGCACTGGTGTTACACTTTTTGCACTGGTGTTACACTTGAACTGCACTGCTCTTAACCAATCAGAATGGAGTAATTTTTTCAAGTGTATTATTACTCGGATTACTAACACCCCTTCCGAACAGATATTTTACCGAAACTATCCGTTGGGTGCCCCTGAATTATGGAAACGTGGTCGTGTGGTTGTCGATTTAATCAAAATCCATACTACGACGTTGCCATCATTTGTTATCATTCTGGGTCAGCTGGGTTTACCATTCAGTTTCACTGCGAGTTTCATTGCGACTTTCGCTGCGAGTCTTCACTGCGAGTTTCACGTCTTCTCGCGTGAGGATATTTCCACGCGCTTCGCGTTCGCCCGCCCGCTCGATCTGAGAAAAATTAGGGACTACTCGTAGTCTAACGTGTTCTATGCATTGAGAGGCGGACCATTAGATATCATGGGATGAGGGATGACAATTCCCCCAAACGGAAAATTGTCCCCCCAAAAAACATTGCAAGCAGTTAACCATCAAATTTTGGAAACGTGGTCGTGCATTCTGGGTCAGTCATTGGCAAATTGCCAGTGTTGACATAAAAGTCGTGGAAATACGTAGGTATTATGCTCAGTTATTTTCATGACTTCTATGTCTCCACTGGCTCTTCAAACCAGGTTTGTAGTCTGATTTGTCATTCCGGTGTCTAAAGAAATCCCAGCATGCAGCGGGCAAGTACCACATTCACCGGCATAACTATCAAACAGCACGACCACATGAGACTGAAAAGCTTGATGTACAGCATATAATAGTCTGGATATTCGCTAAGGAAGTACTTTACAATTTATGGAAACGTGGTTGTGTGGTTGTCGATTTAATCATTGACAACCATACAACAACGTTTCCATCATTTGTTATCATTCTGGGTCAGTCATTGGCAAATTGCCAGTGGAGACATAATAGTCGTGGAAATAAGTGGGTATTATCAACTTTGATTTGAAAAAATATGTAAAAGGCAAGTACATGCATGTACTTGCTGACACAGCATTCGCTGGAAAATAAACAATAGAACCAAATTTATTACAAAATGCTTAAGCTTCACAGGAAATCATACCTTATTATTGTTAACATTTGAATCAAAACAAGTATTGTTCAATTTACAGTTTGTTTACAACATACTATCAGAGAAAAGCAGAACAGAACTGATAAAAGGAATACCTTAATAAAACAACATTTCAAAAACTACAACTAGTTAATATATGAATTACACAGCTTTGAAAATATTCAATCTATAAAAGCAGTATTTTCAGTATTTATAGCGTTAATAATCCTATAGCAATCTCTCTGCTGTAACTGGTCTGTTCATCTGCCCTGGTCACTTTTCTACGCCTGGCTCGTCTACTCCGGCTTGGTTCATCAATTCCCCAATGTTTTTCTCTAAATCGTCAATCCGTGTGCTCATATCATCAAGTAACTTTGGTCAAGGATCAGTACATATGGATGTTTAAAATGCACCACAGCTTAAAAATTACACTGGAGACTGTAATCTTATTTTCTTAATGTAGTGAAACCCTGTCCATGGCCACCAGTGGCTGGAATTTAGCATAGTTGCACTGAATGAAAATATCATGTAGTATTGCGATCCAGGAAACAAAGATGTTTTAATCAATTCCAGCAGTGCCCATGTCCCCCGGGCCATTTGCACATGCTGTAATCTGCTGGGGGCATCAGTAATTTTATCTTGGCCGGGGAGCGGGCATTAATTAGCCCACCGTTGCCCCTCCGGGAAATTTAACAACCACATGGCTTTGGCCTCGCAGTTTCAAACATGGCTAACATGGCATTGTTCGCTGATTTTAATGGCAAGGACGAATAATTTGTTGTGGAATGGCTAGCCCAACAAGGGCTAAAAAAGCTTGTGAATATATTTAAAGGTATTTTTGTCTGTTTTATGTCTGTTCACTGGTGATCAAAGACAAATATTTATATTTCAGTGGCAGATCTAGGGTAGGGGCCGAAAACCTTATAAAAATTTCTGGATCTGCCACTGTATTTCTCTGTGTCTTGAATCTTTGCATTGATTATAAACTTGAGAAGTATAAGCCCAGGGCTGGCTGTAGCTCTACATAAATCATGATTAGTTGTTCCTCGTGCAAAAATGAAGCCTGGATTTAATAATAAGGATGGGTGCTAAGATCAGTACATGCCATTGCACCATTTAATATATATCTAAGTATGTTTTTATGTTAGAAAAATAATCATTTAGAGGTGATTGTGTAGTTAATTGACACATTGAGACTACAATTATGGTAATTACCTGTTTAGGAATGAAATAATTTGATTCCAAAACAAGGTAAAACATTCCAGAATCACAATAACGCTATCCCAAATAGATGCCGTACTTTTTATGTACATGTACAGCTGCGATGAGCAGTATTCAATAACATAAACAAAACCTTCGAATCATACCAACGAATAAAATCAAATTGGCGGCGTTCCTCCATTTGAAACATCAAATAAAACTTCTGTATAAGCTTAAATTTTGATTCGAATTTCGGTTTTGTACACGTAAATGCAAAAAGTAATAAAAGGATATTTCTTGTGATGATCTGGTCTGACATATTCTGAAACTTGTCTTGCTGTGAATGAGAATACAAAAGCGACAATTAGAAAATGAAAATATTTTTGTAAAATAATCTTTCAAATGTTACAGTAAGTACATAAGCTTAATATGTCAGTGAGTTGCTTACCATTTGTTGCAGCAGCGTTTGCACCTGTTAGAATAAAAAAGAAATACAAAAGAAAAGAAAAGCAACAAGTACCTTGTCGTTTAAATCTAAAAAAATTGATGCAATAACCTAAATAAAGATCATCTAAAATATTATTGGCAGGAAATTACAATTGCAAAACAACGGCTGTAGCCCCGTTTGCATGTAAAAGTAACAAGAAAAACAAGCCTGATATAAAGTTAGAGAATACTGTAACATTTTGAATATCGAATGGTACAAATCCAGTCAGATCCTGGACGCTTTGAGGGTCTCCTTCGTCGATCTTCACCGCTTTATCAGTGTCCGCCATATTGATGTTTGTCGTTCTGACAAGAGACGCCAAGCGTGACGCCAAGCGTAACTCCTCGGCACCAGGCCTCTGCTCGTCTGTATTGACAACAAACATGGCGGCAGAATTTTGAAGGTTGACCAGACTACTCGTCGCCATAAAGAGAGTTCTGAAAAATGTCACAGCATCAAAAGCACCTCAGTTCATATTTGAAATCGAAAAGGTCAGGCCCAACTACTGCAGGGGGCTCCAAAGATAGGTAAATGATATTATTGCGTGTGCACAGTGTCAGCTGATGATAATGCAGGAGTCAATGTTAACCCCCACCCCCCACCCCCCCCCCCCCACCCCGGGACAGGGTGGGGATTTGAAAAAACCCTCAATCAAATGTTGTCAAATTCCCCCAGCCCTGGGGATGCTGTCCACTTACAAAAGTCTTAAAATTCCCCCACCCTCAGGTCCATAGACAGGATTTTGAATGGGGGGGGGGGGGGGGGGTGCGTTAGAGTGGGAAAGTTGTGGTCGTACGATCGCCGAAGGCGCGAGCTCCTAGGGGGGTCTGAGACTGCATTTCGTGCATTTTGAAGGCAGTATGATATGAAACCAGGCAGCCAAAAGCGAACGTAAAAACATGAATATTTCTGGAACTGTTCAGTTAAAGAAAATACCGATGAAAGAATACTAAAAATACATAATGCGGACCTTCGATTAAAGACATTTTTAAGCCAAAGGAGTGAATATTTGGATGAAGAAAATGACTCGCTTGATGTTGTCTTTGTTGATGAAGACGATATGGAAACACGTTCAAAGCTGCGATTGTTTGATTCAGACATTTTCAAACTACACCTGTCCACTATTTCACTTTCTTTTGAACCGTCGGTCCACAAAAGGTGGACCCCACATCACGCGGGGGGGTGCGGACGCACCCATCGCACCCCCCCCTCCCTACGGGCCTGACCCTTAAAGAACGCTTTCCAGTCCATGATCTGTGGAGAAAGGTAAACAAATTTCGACTTTTACCTTTAGCCTTCGAGTTTTATATAATGAATCAAACTCGCAGAACTCGAGCCATGTTTAAATCAAACTTCATCACAAAAATATGATCGGGCGTAAAGGAAATATGCAAAAAAAACATCCTAGCTTGCACATGAATGTTCATTCTGTGTATTGTTTCGCTTTTAGATGGTGGATGGCCTAAATTATCATTGCAACAAAAACCACTCACCTGAGCTGTCTCAAACGAACATGGGCTCTGTCTCGATATGAACAACCGCTGACACCACATCAGCAGGCGCTGTACAAATCCCCACCTATTCCCCGTACCCAGGGGACAGATAAATACTAAAAATTGCTAATCCCCTACACCCTCGGGCACGGTTTTTGTTTAAAACCCCCATATTTCCCCTGTAATCCCCACCCTGTCCCGGGGTGGGGGGGGGGGGGGGGTGGGGGTTAACATTGACTCCTGCAAAAAGCTTTGTGTACACTTATGTTGTTTCTTTACGATCATGCATAACCATTTTAATTTAAAGCGTAATATTTAAGTATCAGTTTAATCCGCTTGAAGGAAGGAAAGAGAAGTTATCTGCGTTTGTGCATTTTATTTACGTGATCCAGCTTATTTTGACATGGACATGATAGAGCTGACTTGCAGCTCTGTTCACTTAGATATTTATATATTTTGTCCATGTCAGTATAACCTGTCAGCTCTCCAAAACACTGGAAGCTGATGTAAAGAGTGGTCCAAGAGTGGGCCCTTACCCCCTGTGGAGATTAGGGGGACACAGGGGGGAGGACTGGGATGGCACTCCCATACCCAGGACGTGGGGGGTGTACTCCCCCTAAATACCTATACGGGTATGTGCCGCCCAACAGGGTCATGATTTTGGGACTCCTGATCTACAATGGGGTATATTCATATTCAAGACTTTTGAAAAACAGGTTATCAAATCTAATCCTAGCAGTATGCGGGATGGTTGTCACACTTGAACCTAGTTATATGGCCTTAGCTCCCACGAGTCTCCTGTAGCTCAGTGGTAGAGCGTCCGACCGGTGTGCGGAAGGTCATAGGTTCGACTCCTGTTGGGGGAACTCGGAATTTTTTTTTCCGAGTAGCTTGTGTCACTGACAGAATAATATCTTTCTCATATTTCTGCCAAGCTTAAAATATACCATCATTTCTTTCCACAGGTTATTGAATATTTACTAAATTTCTAGAATGGGGCATTAAAAATTGGGGTATAATTTTGAATGCAAAGTCTTTCTAAAACGGGGTGCAAATTTGGAGACCTGGCTGGCACATACCCACCCAAAACATACCCGAGTACCCCCCCTTCCTTTCTGGACTCCCATATAAGGCATACACTGAGGAATGTTGGTGTTTACTTTGTGACCTTGTAGGTCTAAGATGTGATGGGGTCTCATGGCTGATGGGGCATACTTCTTTAACTTTTCTAGGAAAACCCTGGTCGGAGTCAGGCCATCACCAACAAAGCAAGTTGGAAAAACACATGTACCAACTTACTCAAGATTTAAAGTTTTGGATCTTTACAGGTTTGTCAATAATATTGGAAACGATATTGTAACTCTTTTACTAAAAGTTGTATGTTTTCTAATAAATATGTTGAAAACAAGGCTCAAATTATTGTTTTGATTTATTATTTAAATAAATAGGACAACATGCCTTATGTTTGGTTATGGTTATGTTGGGTGGCTTCGATATAAAAGTGGCAGGGGTGACCGTTTAGGGGTTAAAATTAATGGTATGGTAGGGGTGTTAAAATCTAAAATGACTACCGTTAGAGTTATTCCGGTACCTTTTAGGGTATTAAGCCGGAAAAAAATATGACAAGAATATGACAAGAACTTGTTATTGATACCTCTTAGGGTGAAAATTAATTTGAGCCACGCCCACAAAATGAGATTCTGGTACCTTCATAAATTCCGATGATCACCCCCATCATTTTTACTTGGGAGCCCCCCCCCCCCCCCCCCCAGGCCTAAAAGATGATGTAATACTGTAGATACCATGGATGATTTTCATTGTATTTATTATTTTCTGTAAATAATTTAATTATTTTATCCAAGGTTTCCAGATGAACTTCTCCTAAAGATATTCAAATACTTGAGTCCCTCTGAATTGCTTGTATGTGCTCAAGTGTGTCATAAATGGTCTACAGTTTCACGAGAAAGGTGATTTACTGTTATATATACTATTGATTAGAGTCTGTTAAACAATCTTGCGATCAGGCACAATAAAAGTCTTCATTATGCTGTTAGCAGGAGTGCAGTCACACTCTTCAATGTACTGATGTGAATGGGTTTTTTTTACAACAAAAAGCATTTCCTTGTTGCACCAATATTGAGTTTATCCCTAAGTTCTATTGTGTGGTTCCAGAGTATATCCATACCTCCCCCACGGAAGGTTTTTTGGATTGAACAGCCCCTCCCCCCCAGGAATTTTTACTTTTGAGACCCCCCTCCCCCTCGGAATTTCCAATGACCTTCCTTGGGATGGGTATGGATATTTTCTGGAACCGCACATTGACAACTGTAAAGCTAATAATTATTGTGTTGTGTTATTTTTAGAGAATTTTACCATGCCGTATTGTTATGTGGAGGGGGACAGGGGGCAGGCACCCAGGAGTAAGGGGGGTGGGAAGTCTACGGGAGGCAGGAGTAGATAGGTGGGAAGAGGGATTCCTAAGGTGGCAGGAACCCGGGAGAAATAAGAAAAGATGATGCAACATTGCATAATATTTTGCATTACAAAAAACACATAGAGGTGGGAACCACAATGGAAGAGGCGGGAAGCCGGGAACTGGGAGTATAACAGGTACTGGAAGATATAGATCCCCCTGTCCCAGTCCCCACTCTTATATACACCTAACCTTTTTAGCACAGTACAGAGTTTAGTTTAGTTTAATGAGTTCGCCATGATAATTTAAAAATAATCTTACAGTTAAATAAAAATCAAAAATTAAAAATTTTTGTAGATTGTATCTAGTTGCGAGGTTTGTTGTTGTTGAGTTTTGACTACAGCATTGTTCTTTTAAATGCAGCTCTCTGTGGCAGTGGCTGCTTCCTAAACTTCCAAAACGTGTCAGAGATTCTTTGACTTTCAAGGAAACAAAAGAGGAAGGTTTTGACTGGAAAAGTGAGATGATCAAAAGGTACTGATGCATTTCTATTTTCTTGTCAATTTTATAACCAGATTGATCATCAACATAAAAATAGATATTAATAAAAATTTAATGGAATATTTTAATCATTATGGATTCTACCAGGTGTATAAATGCAAGGAATGAAGAGATATTGAAGTTGCAGATATCGAAGAAACTCTCGCCCTACACTGGTTTATCAACAGAAGTGCCACATGCTCTCAGGTATACAGGCTACTGTCCTTTTAATGGGTTTGGAATGACATAACATATCATGACAATGGGTGTCCGCTAGCCTGCATGGCAGGCGTAGGAAGGGGAGGGAGAGGAGTTCGGCGAGCGCAAAGCGCGAGGAGTCGGAGTGCGAAGCGTGATCGTGGGAGGGAGTACTCCCCTCCTCCCTCCCCTTTATATGCCTGTCACGCATGCTAGGTGTCCGCTTACGGTGTCCTCTCGATACAAGTTTGACTGCATTAGCATATATGCATTTTCCTTACTCGTGACAGGCTTGGTGATGTAAGATGGAAGCTGTGTATCACAGACACCTCTGGTAAGGAACACTGGTCGTCTGCTGATTGCTTCAATCTCTTTGAATCTTCACTCTGTGTCCGCTGGTATTCCTTACAGCTTCCATCTCTCTCAAGACTCAAGACGCTTCGAGTGTTTGCTTTTGTTCCCATCTTCTTCCACAGAAACTGGAAGTCACATGTAAACAGGTCAGTGGCAAATTATGATACTCTTTTAAAAACACACAACAACAACAGCTGACAACAAACAAACTGTATGTGAGTTAAAAAGAGGGGCAGTAGAGATAGTCACATCACACATACATTTTCTCCCGAAAACGCCAGAATTTTCAATAAAATTGACTGAGCAGACGAAAATCGGCTCGTTTTATAAAATTCTGTAGGGCCGATTTTCATCCTCATGCTTTTCCAATAAAAGATATATCGGGCCAACAAATTATAGCATGTAAATTAGCCTGTACGAGTGTGCCTGTTAATCGTAAACCGGCCTTGAGGAGATAATCGCAATAAACCTGGCATGGGAGATAACGGTGTTAACAGTGTCTTGCATTCTACCCTGATTCACTTCTGTTGTTCGTGTCTGTTTTTCTCAGTGCCACTACAAGATCCCTTATACTTCAGCAGGATCTTCGCTCAAAAGGTGAACTGAGTGCGAGATGAGTATTCTTGACAATTGTTTCATGACAGACAATATTAGCAATCAAAGCAAACGTATCTTGTTTTTAGTCAATCAGAAGCAAAACTAAAACCAGACTATTCACATCTGAGGGCTAATCACAACACTGCAAACGCAGCAGAAATGCACCAATCAGAACTCAAAGCAGACAATTTATAATACTATGGTGTAGCCGGTGCCAAGGGCGGGAAAATGCGCGTAAGCCATTTAAGTTTGTTCCTGATTGGTTGAAAAACCAGCATGTCTGCTCTGCTCTGATTGGTCAGAAGACAAATGCAAAACCAAGACCACTTTTGACAGGGAATTTAAAACTACAAAGCACAAATAAATAAAATAGCTCAGTCGATAGAAACAGTGATCTAATCAGGAGGTCGTGGGTTCGAATACCACCAAGGTGAAAACAATTTCTTTACTTCATGTGGCCCCTGTTTCCTTACTAGGGTCAACGCTCCATAGAAAATTGATAGGTTCACTTATAGAGTGAATTCTCTGATATTTTATTATATGTATGTTTTTAAGGTGTTATGTTGTCGCAAGAAAAGGCCGTCAGTGAAAGTGGCATGATTACAGCACATATCATATGTCCCTCTATTTTAGCAACTTGCTGGAGTGCTTCGTGGAAAGTAAGTGCAAACACAAGAGACAGTGTTTCATCCGATTTCCAAACACTGAAAAGAGAGTTGAAAATACTACACATAGCAGAGTATTTTTATTTTTTTTATTTTTTTTTTTGGGGGGGGGGAGGGGAGGCTAATGCTCATTAACGGAGCATTTTTGCTTATTATTGGAGTTAAAATTGAGATTAAAATTAACTGTCAGGACAGATGATAAAATATTTCATATTATACTGACGTTGTTTTGTCACGTGACAGGATGGTGGTGAGCTCGCGTTTATTACTCTCTGCCTTCACCATCGTGACTTAACCAGAAGAGTGCTCTTAGGATCACATGACAGGTTTGTTCAGTCAGACTCTTTTGCTGATAATTTACTCAATTAAGGTACTGTAAATAGGGGATAGGGTGTGGAATAGTTAGCGCGTTACGTTGGACTCCAGATCGAATGGTATGGGTTCAATCAGCCCTAGCGTGGCTGTTGTATGTGTTGTGTTCTTTACTTTACTCTTCAGTAGGGGCTGGCGACTGGCGACTGGTAAATTCGAGACTTTGCGAGCCGGCAAGACTCGCGTTAAATTATCTGCGAGCCCGATACTTTTTTTATTTTTTAGATTATGAGACCAAGATCGAGACTCCAAAACGGCTTTGAAATGGGTACTAGCATCCCATCCAGGGGGAGTAGCGGTACTCCTACTTACTAACTTCTCGCGTGGTTAATGTACACACTCAGAGCTCTTTTGTTTTATTTCTGTCAGAACATTCGTCCCCCCACCCCACCAGCCTGTTCCAGATGATATTGACCCAAAGTATGGTGAGTATTATTCAAGCCAGGTAAACCTCCTAAGTCCAATTTTCGGTGCTGTTATTTACTCTGTAAAGATCCAATCCGTGCTGTTATTTACTCTGTAAAATGAAAGAGCGGGGAAAATTTGGTCTGTTTACAAGTTAGAGTACAGGGCCCGGATGTTCAAAGGGTGGATAACGCTATCCACCGGATAAATCACTATCCAGTGGATAGCGTAGTTTGTTTTGTTGACACTTATCCACTGGATAGTGATTTATCCGGTGGATAGCGTTATCCACCCTTTGACAACCAGGCCCAGGTAGTAAATATGGTATCTGAGTCTTGCATGCATGTTTGGTCTCGCCATGGTTAGTACGAGCTGTACATCTCATGCCGAAATTTCACGATCAGGTAGATTTTATAGCATCACGGCAAAACTGACCAATCAGTTTCTAGGACCAGGGAACTGACTGACACATTTCCCTTGACTCCGAAGTTGTCTTCCGCACAGGTTGCCGAAACGTACCCTCACTCGGACGATCACACTAGATGAACTAGTGCATGTTATGACTTATCTTTCATACAGGTCTTCATGGATATCGAGCCACGATAGAACTGAGGAACCACAAGGCAACTCTCTGGGGACAACAGTACAGGGAAATGTACCAACGTAAGAAACCACACTAAACTACTAGGAGTTATAGTTCACCACTAAATTTTCTTTGATTCTGATTGGCTTAAATCGAACACGTGACGTGATAGTGTTCATCCGCGGAGAGACACTGTCAGGTAATAGAGTGGTTTTCCATCGATTGTCGAAAGTAAGCATGCGTTTGCGTCGGGTTTGCTTTACTACGCTCTCTGATTGGTTCAAAAAACTCGCGCCACTTTCTTAACCAATCAGATGCCAAACTAAAACCAATCGTGACTTGGCCGCACGCGTTTTCCCGCGCTTGGCGCTGGCTGCGTGTATTTGCTTCGAGTTCTGATTGGTTCCTTGTGTTGTTTTCGTCTGTTGTGATTGGCCAGAGTGATTACTTTGGTTTTGGTTTTACGACACTCGATTGAAAACCGCTCTAAAGACCTGCCTACTTGAATTTCTTGTAAAGAATCAAAGTAAAACTCATCCTCATTCATAACTAGATTAAAGAAGCTCCGTCATGCCGGGTTTGCGCATCTTGAAAAATTTAGCCTGACTTCGTTTCAAGTTCGCCGTTCGTGTTTTTCTACCGTTTTTGAGGTTTCCTACAATTTGAAGGTAATTTTGTACATCAGAAAAGTGACTTAAAATATCGTGACATAAATTATCAGTGCCATTTTATATTTTATGTATATTATATATATATTTTTATATTTTATATTATATATTTTATATTCTCTTGGGTACAGAATATGTGAGCGATTCCTATGTGTGTCTTGGCGATCCTGGTCACGAACATGGCTCATTTCAGAAACGGCTTTCCCTTCCGTGGAAAACAGAACTCTTTAAAGGCATCCTACCAGTGAGTTCTAAAACTGCTAACAATGTCTTTCAATTTCACAATTAAATAAATCGTTATTATCGTTTAGCTTAGCTTCCTACGCAGACGTTCTTTGGGTTCGTCACGCAATCTTTTCTTCCCCGCGTGAGAGAAGAGCGCGTGACGAGCCCATACAATTTACGACACTTGCGTGAAGCGCGCTTGTCTTTAGTCTGAAGTGTCAGCCACCTCCTCGCTCAAACCCCCCCGTGGCACGGGGGGGGGGGGGATTGGAGCGAGGAGGTGGCTGACACTTCAGACTAGCTTGTCTTGAGGGCTTTCAACGATCAGTCGATGGAGCGACCTCGTGGGAGAATTGTTTTTGGGGAAGAAGGATCATCTACCCCGAGTTTCTGGACCAATCAGAATGTCGGATTCCTATTCACCTAACCTATATACCAAAATGCACCTTGCACCATACATTGTAAGCGTGAACCACAAGTGGTAACAGTGTCTTTTTTTCTTGTATGTGCAGGACATGTGTTTCTTAGATGTGACTGTTTTACATGGACGAAGTGTTCCTTTCTGGTGTTTCAGGCAAGCTCAGTTTGTAATGGTATTTGCACATTTCGACATCGATTTTATCCCGAGAATAGGGCAGGCTAATCAGTAGTAGAACGCGAGGCAAACGCAAGTCGCGCGAGTCAAACGCAAGTCAGCCGCGCGAGTCAAACGCTAGTCGCGCGAGTCAAACGCTAGTCGCGCGAGTCAACGCAAGTCGCGCGAGTTAAACGGTAGCCGCGGAACTCGCCTCTCGTGTTATTCCTCGCGCGACTCGAGCTCACGCTTAACTGCGAACACCACACTATATTAAATTTGTTTTTTTTCTTCTTTGTAGTTCACCTGTGAAAATTGTTAGTAACAAAGCCCCAGATGGTAAGTCTCTAATTTTGCGAGAAAAGTAATTGTAATTATAATGGCTGAAGGAATTTTTACCGTATTTATATACAGTTAGTATAGGAAATCGTATGAACGCGAGTGCAATTCGTGATTTATGGGCACGAGTGATGTTTTGAAAGTTCTCAAAATTGCACGAGCCTTTAGGCGAGTGCAATTTGAGAACTTTCAAAACATCACGAGTGACCATAAAACACTAATTGCACAAGCAGTTCATACGATTTTTTGTTTATAATATTCTCAACAAAATTTTGCTGCGGCCATCACGCTACTCTGCACACGAAACGCTTCACTAGTTTCCAGAGTGCTCACATGTTTTATTTGAACGCGCAGGCAAACCAAGCGTGAACTTTTTGAAAGAATTACAGTACTATAGTTTAGAAAATATTTAACCATTAACTTGAAAGCTTATTTCAATGCCATTAAGCGGCAAAAACGTCTCTACTTGCCCGGTACCGTTTATCACAATTCCGTATTGCACTCTATAACCTATTTATGCACTCGTCATTGACAATCAGAAGCTGCATATTTTGTTGAGTATACTATAATCTAGTTTATTCCATTCCATTCCATTATATTCTAGTACCTCTATAAATCTCCATGCGATTGTGTAGGAGATAATTGTGCAGTTCCGATATTGCCTTTTGTAAACAGATTTTCTCAAAATTTGTGTTTTGTTCTTAGGCGATTTTTCTTCTGAAGGAGAGAAACTATTTATTGAATACAGCGACGAACATGGGAGCATAAGACTGGATTTTATCTTCACGGTGAGTTTAATCACCTATTTTGACATAAGAATCTACAGTCGAACCTCCACTGACGGGCAAGGATCTTCTCGTCCCGACCGTGCGCTGATTCATTATAAATGCACGAAATGGTCCCTAAATCTATGGAATAAGAACTTAATAAACTCTAACTAAATGATAAAAAGCAATTTCTTCAAGAAATTCCATATTGCAACAAAATGTTTGTAAAATTTCAAAGATTTCCGAGCCAAATTTGAAACTTTGAAAAACTGACATCCTGACGTTTTTTCAAAAATCCATATTGCAATCCATTTCCATCCTCGCTTTCGTTCGTCATCCTCACTTCCTAATGGGTTCCTGTCATTTGTCGAGTGTTATTCTACAGAATCAAACCATTATTGATCAACTTCCTATGATCTAGATATGTTTCTGAGCTCCCCAAAATCATGCTAAAATCAGGACAGTGCCCCTTTAACTGTTATTGAAACCTCCCTACAACTGCCACCGGCCTCTCTACAGCGGCCAGGATCTTCTCGTCCCGACCGTGCGCTGATCCATACACTTTACTCTTATTGAAACCTCCCTACAATGGTCACCTCCCTACAACGGTGAATTTCTCCAAGTTTCGATCAAGTTCAGTAAGTCATCGTCCTCCATGTTCCATTTTCGTTACGACTCTGCTGACACATGTGAGTGAAGGCTCCTCTCAGATTGCGCCATCTTCATAATGTGCCACTTTCAAACACGAGACTCTTCTCAAACACAGACACAGTAACACACACAGAGGAAACACTCACAGAAATGCAAAGCAATAATTTTATTTCTTTTATTTCATTATTGAGTAATATGGAGGTTTTGAACTCTATAACTCTATTTTAAGCTGTGCGCCTAAACGTTTTAGCTGTGCGCCTAGAAATTTAGACCTGGTCGCATAAGTGCACCCAAAGACACAACCAAAAGACTTGAAGTCTTTTGGTTAAATTTCGTCGTTGGGTCCCTGAACAGTTGATGGTTTTCTTTATTCTCATCAACTGTCTGCTTGACAATGTATTGATATTGTAAGGAGAGATTAGATATCGATCACTCTTGGGAAATAAATAAGTTAAGCAACATTAATTTGATTGTAAACATTTTCAGATGGAGGATGAAGGACGAGCGATTGTTACCAATGTAGAGGTGCGGCTGCTCAAGTCTTTTGTCAATTCCTGGTTTAATACAAGACATTGAGTCACGTGATGCTCAATAATGGAAATCCTGCCATGGCGGCTCCATACCAGTCCCCCCTGGTCAATATTTCTCCGATGCGACTGAAATGGAGGCTGGTAACCTTGGAATAGACGCTTGTCCTGTGAAAATGCGACTAGACCCAACCACCGGAAGAGAACACTGTTTATGTGTGATCTTCACTTTCAATCCGCCAACACCATCCAAGAATTTAAGTCAAAATTAAAGACATTTCTTTTCAAGGAGAGTTTATTGTTGTAAATAAGCCAGCCAATTTTATTTTTTTTCATAGGCAATTTTGACTGTAAGGCGCATTGAGTGTCAGAAATGCGCCATATAAAAACTTATGTATTATTATTATTATTTATTTATTTATTTATTTATTTTGTGCTTGAGTTATTTTAAAACAAATTTATATTTATATTTTTCTTGTATCGTATTGTTGTTTTTTCCCCTGTATTTCATTGTTCTGTAAGTAGTATTACTGTATTAAGTAGTTTTTTTTATGTGAAATGTAACTATGTTTGTATTTGTGAATAAAGTGTGAATTCATTAAAAAATATATATGTTCAGCTGCAGTGAATACTGCTTTACCAGGGTCACGGCAAGGACATTCAACAGCCGACTTGATAAAGCTATGTTCAGCTGCAGTGAATACTGCTTTACCAGGGTCACGGCAAGGACATTCAACAGCCGACTTGATAAAGCTATGGCAGAGCCTATTTGAGACGGTGGGCATTTCTCAGCATTTATAGGGAACACCTGGTGGCACTATTGCACCCCACTGAGACCCTTTGCCAGCCTTGTATTAATTACTCTCGCTTGAATTATGTTAATCACTCTGATCTCGTGCTATAGAGAATTAAAAACTGATAAATAATAACAAAAGTATAAACTAAAATTATATACGACAGAAAAATGTTCGAGTCGTATTTTGCCTTCGCGCGCCAACAAGACCGCCAGCTA